>JASPKZ010009385.1:1052500-1337500 GCA_030220185.1 Diploptera punctata
GCACCCGGTATTGGTTATTAGTGCCATATCTGCGCACCGTTTACTGTAGTTTAATGCTGAAGTGCACCATGCTCTTTATACCTGACGCACAATAAATCTGTACTCGATCTACGTCACACAATAAGTATCAGACAAATGTAGCCTACTATCAGTTGTAACTATATCATCTCTCGAGCCATATTACTGCATATGAAAGTTAATGCAAATTATTTTCTGATAAAACTTCGGATTTATGTAATCTTGGAATTAAAAATGTGATTGCAGAAACTTTCTTAAGGCTTATCTTTGATTCTTTCGCTACGTATGCAATATATATATATATATATATATATATATATATATATATATATACATATATATATGTATATATGGCATGATAAGAAAAATAAATCAATGGACGGGATTTGAACCCGGAACTCTGGGTCGGCACCCCAGCGAGTTATCCATTACACCACTAGACGAATCCAATTCAAACACTTATTTTTCTTATATATATTACATTCTCCATTATTACTAGATGTCGCGAGAACTAGGTCTTCACTGCCACCTAGTCGCTGACTATAACAAGTAAGCAAATTAAGGGAATATTTTTACTTTATAGCAATGACGCTTTATCGATGTAATAATTATTTTTTTTACATTGAGCAATGCAACCTTAATATGACATGATAAGAAAAATAAATGCCTGGACGGGATTCGAACCCGGAACTCTGGGTCGGTACCCCAGCGTGTTATCCATTACACTACCAGACGAATCCAATTCAAACACTTATTTGTCTTATATATATATATATATATATATATATATATATATATATATCCAACCACAGTAATTCTGCCCGAAGGCAGGTCCTTCACTGCAATCGTAGCATTTCCATGCTATGCTTGCAGCTTTACTAATGAATTGTGTAGGTGTGGTAGCTTCCCGTTGTTTCCACACCTGTGAAGGATGATCATGATGATGATAATGATAAGGATTATGATGATAAAGATGATGGCCATATGATTTCGGGGACCGTTTGGGCCTTAAAGTTTTCCTGACATTTGTCTTACAGGTGAGGAAAAACCCCGATAAAAACCTCACCCAGAAAAACTGCCCCGACCGGGGATCGAACCCGGGCCCGCTGCGTGACAAGGCAGCACCCTACCTCGAGACCACAGCGGTGGACATATATATATATCATCGATAAAGCATCACTGCTATAAAGTAAAAATATTCTCTTTAATTTGCTTACTTGTTACAGTCAGCTACTAGGTGGCAGTGAAGGCCGAATTCTCGCGACATCTAGTAATATTAGAGAATATAATTATATATATATATATATATATATATATATAAGAAAAATAAGTGCTTGAATTGGATTTGCCTGGTGTTATAATGGATAACACGCTGGGGTAGCGACCCAGAGTTCCGGGTTCAAATCCCGTCCAGGCATTTAATTTTCTTATCATGCCATATTAAGCTTGCATTGCTCAATGTCAAAAATGTAATTATAACATACATTCCACAATAACCTCCCACGAATGCAGGGTTAACGTGCGTCCATATCTATTTATTGGTATTTTTAAATTGAGGGAAAACGTCGATATTAGTATAAGCACCACGAAGGTCTACAGTGCAAATACGGCTCGATTAGGATTCAGTCACAAAAGTGCTTCAAAATGCCTAAGGAATCGTCAAATTAGCTTATATATGATCTACATCAACTAATTCAGTTGACTACCAAATGTGAGTTGATTATTTCATGGCAGATAAGGCGGGAATGTCGATGAAGCACTTACTAACATCAGAGGAAGTCCGATGTTTCAGGGTCCCCTTTCGAGGGTTTGTTGATGTGAATTTATGGAATCTGTAGCTTATTAAAACGAAACTTGAGAGTATATGTGAATATATGAAACTTGAAATTAATACTAACACCATGGCTCGTCCGCCGTACGCGTTGCCTAGTAGAGATTTTCCAACTCGCTACTGTACATTTATTTCCTTGCCCCCCGGAAAATATACGTAATTTTGATTGTCGGAGATATGTTCTAAAGGAAGTGTTAATTTTTCACATATAGAACTGAAAAATCCCCATGTTGCAAGTGCTATAGTTTCCCAGATATTACAAATCTATCTTTCACTTAACACGAAGAATTACAATAAGTGCATATAATTGAAGATAAGTTTACATATATTAATCCTCAAATATAGAAACGGATTGAACTCTAGTAATAGGGGAAATGTGTACAACATGTGTAAACACAATTATAGGCCTACATCTTCCAGTTGTGCTGACAACAGAATAGAAAGACGTTTGTCTACAAACAATATTTGAAGTTAAAATTGAATGATAATAGACCGTATTAGATGTATTTGTCATGGAATGGCCTATTTACCGATTGTAGGCCTATATAATATGAGGTCTGAAATCTCCCTGAAAGAGTTCTGATCATTTTATCTTATTTTGGCTGCGTCGCTTTGGTGTAAGTAGTATGATGTAGTTTTACATAGTTACAATGTTTCATTTTTCTAGAGCTATTAGTATATTTTTGTAGTGCTTATTGATTGTCCATACCTCACTTCCGTATATTGCAACAGATTCCACCAATGTTTTACCAATATATTTTTTTGTCTTTCCAAATATGCTTATCCCACCATATGGAATTTAATGATGATATTATTTTGCTACTCAATTCATGGAAGGAAAACATGAAGACAGTAATGCAAGTTAGAGGGCTAAGCATCGAAGATGCCCAAGACCGTAGGCTTTGGAGGTTTGGCACGGGAAGACGGCAGCAGCTGTAAAAACCCAAAGATAGATAGACAATGTTTCATAGATGTAGAGACGACATTTTTATTTCATTCTTATTTATAGATTATTTTAACACCTAGAGTAATATAGCATGTAGATATTTAGGTTGTATCCTGTAGATTGTGCATTTGTTTTTTATGTTTGTCTTGTGATTCTTGTAAAAGTCAAGTAATTTAATTCAATATCATTAAACTGTACCTACTAGTACCAACGAAGCTGGAAGGCCGCTGATGTTGAAAGCGTCGCAAAACAAGAATAACAATTAGTAGTGCGCAAACGTCTGCTGATAATAATATTAATAATAATAATAATAATAATAATAATAATAATAATAATAATAATAATAATAATAATAATAATAATAATAATAATAATAGTAATAATAATAATATTTATTTATTTATATAAAGAATTTTAATGTTTACACATCTTTCTGTGCCTAAAGTTTTATTTTTCTTCTCCACTCGTCTCTCTCCATCCAATCCATGTCCTCCAGTCCCCTTGCTCTCATTCCAGTTCTTATTTCCTGCATCCACGAGTTTCGAGGTCTTCCTCTCCTCCTTCTTCCAGGTGGACACCATTCCAATGTTTTCCTGGGTAATCTTTCTTCTTGCATTCGTCGTACATGCCCATACCAATTTAATTGCTTATACTGTATATAGTCTACTATTGAATGACCAATATTAATTTTTTTCTCTTATGACAGTGTTTCTTATTTTGTCTAATTTTGAACATCTTGCTGCTCTCCTCAAGAAATCCATTTCCATCGACATAAGTTTTTGTTCTAAGTTTTTGTTGAATTTCCAAACTTCAGCTACATATGTGACAGTACTTCTCACTATTGAATTAGGCCTATATATTTGTAACTTATTTTTCCTGGTTATATGTCTGTTCCATAAGACTCCATTCATCATTGCTGTTATTGCTCTACCTTTATTTATTCTGTTCTTAATATCTCTTTCTTGTTGATCCTCTTTATCTAATTTTACTCCCAGACACTCAAATTCTTCACATCCTCTAATATGCCCCTTTTCATCTTCTAATATCAAATTTTCGGTTTCGGCTCCACATACCATATAAAATATTTTTTCTAAATTTATTTTCAAACCCAAGTTATCGTATTCGTCCAATAATTTTCTGAACATAAACTCCATGTCTTCATATTCTTGAGCAATTATTATCTGGTCATCCGCAAATAACAGTGTATATATTGTATCTGTTGATCCATCTCCTATTGGTACTCCCATTCCTGAACATTTTTTTGCTCCAGTTTGACAGTGCTTTATGTATAAATATCTTAAATAATGTTGGTGATATACTACAACCTTGACGAAGGCCTTTTGTTACTTTAATTTCTTCTGATACATATTTTCCAATTTTAATTTTAGATACTGCATTTTTATACAATTTTTTTATTGCATTAATAATTGTATCATTTATGGCCATATCTTCTAATGCTTCCCACAACTTTTCTAAAGGTACAGTGTCATATGCCTTTTCTGAATCCACAAATGTGAAATGAACTTGTTGGTTGTTATTATTCGTCTTTTATTATGATAATAATAATAATAATAATAATAATAATAATAATAATAATAATAATAATAATATAATAATAATAATAATAATAATAATAATAATAGCTTTATTTTACCTGGCAGAGTTAAGGCCTTAAGACCTTGCCTATACCACTCAACCAGGTTAAAAAATACAAAAAAAAAAAGAATCTTATATCTAATTAACAATAAAATAGTATATTACGATGCGAGGTTGGGAAGTGGTTTTTGCAGAATCGAGGGAAAAAGTTTAAAAACCAAGCGACAGCGAGGTTTTTAGTTTTCGAGAAATTGTAAACCACTTCACAAACGTGCGTTGTACATTATTTTTTGCGCGATGGTGTTTTCAAAATAATAAATAATTGTAAAATAATAACATCTTTGTTGGAAATATTTGCGTTCATTATAAACAATTGACTAACGTTAACAGTGTGGACAATTTTTATTAGTTGAAACAACAGGAGGCCTTGAGAACAATTATTGATAACATGGCCGCAAGTACGTATTTATTGTTTTGTGTTGTTTCAAATGATGTTCAGTTAATTTAAAATGCAGTGATTTGTTTCGTATAATGTATATTAACACTACCTTTTAGATATTTTCTGTATATACATAGAGGGCAGTGGATTTACTTCCCGCACATGGGTGTAAATGTAATATTACAGTATAGTTATTTATGGTGGCAACCCCGAATATAGGAAGTTGAACTTTCAATAATGGTCGCCATTTCTGGTAAGTACGACATAATGCACTATGGCGCAAAAATAAATATTACATAGTATGTCTGCAATATAATTATTATTTACAAAATATTTGGATTTAGTCTATATTTAACAATTAAAATATGAAATCTACAAGGTAGAAAATGAGAAATAACTATTAATGACATAGAATCAATTTAACTTTAGAAATTAATGAATTATTTGACAACAGGTAATTGTATAAGCGTGACTTAAAAATACCAAGTGCGCGGGAACCCCTGCTATCTTGAGGAAGGAAATTCCAGGCGCGGGCAGAGGCTACTGTGAAAGAAGTAGAATAAGAGGAAATGTTATGAAGAGGGATTGATAGCAGACTGTTATCTTATAGCCTAGTGTCAATATTGTGGTAAGAAGATAACTTCTCAAATCTGGACGTCGGGTAACTGGAAGTGTAGGATAACAGAAGCTTGAAAAGGAATGAAAGAGAGTGCAATTTACATCTATCAGTAAGACGGAGCCAAGAGAGGTTAGTAAAGTGTTCGGAAGTACGATCATAACGGCGGATATTGAAAATGAATCGAACAGAAGCATTATGAACACGGTGCAGTCTCTGCGACAAGTCGGTTACCGAAAGACCTACAGTTCTTAAAGGTTAAAAAAAATTAACCTAGTTGAGGATTGCGGTACCCGCCGGGTTTTTATTTTAAAACATTACTTTATGACTTTTTACCTCAATGGAATTTTAATATGGATGTTACACTGGTCAACATGATTTTTGTCTTATGAGTACCAATAGTTGTACATAATGCAGTTTTTTATCGTGTTTTCAAATATGTATTCGGAATTTTTCCATCTTTTTTTTTATTTCAATTTCAATTAATGGATTTAAATAATTATTTTTTAATAAACTTTTTTCTTCCATTTGTCCATTGTAAAATTAAACCAAATGAGCTAACTCAGGAGATTTCAGCTATGGAAAAGAGATATCAAGGCAAATGGAATCCTAATATGCTGGCCGATTATTGTTGGACCATCAAGAGTGATTCTCCACAGGCGAAATATAGCAGAAAATTGTCATTTCTTACTTTCTAGGTGAGTCCGAATGTTCGAATATTGTGTAGTTACGAATGTAGAAAATATTGAAGTGTTTGAAATTATAAATTCCCGTCTCTTGGAAACCTTACGTGATGGAGAAAAACCGGTATCATATTTAAAATCAGGAGAAAAAATACACAGAATCACATATTTTCTTTCTGTTCCAAAAAAATGTTTATTTTCTGTTTTTCAGTGTTATCAGTGTTTATTTTATAACAACAAACAAGTTACTATTACTACTGTCTGTCCAGGTCAAAAACGGAAGTTTCCTTGGTTGTATTATAACACTCGAGACGATTCCAGTAATTGCGATGAAAGCTTGAAGGTAATTTTATATATGATGCGGGCGGCTAAAAAGTTATTAACCCATTTAGAGAAGAAAATAAAGATAATTTAGTGCGTAGCGTAAGGCAGTTCATCACGTGTGTCAGTCTAGGGTTGAAATGATTTATGGTGAAGAAAAGGGGATGATAGCCTCACTGTAATAATACATATAAATTACATTTTTTTAACGCCATGAAGATTGGATTGACAGCTGCGATTTGACTCTGACACTCCAGAAATTCATTTCTTTCAAGAGAAAAAATTCACTCCTCCAGATATGAGAAATGAGTTGCTTAAAGGCATTTGAAATGCGCTGCCTGACTCTGATTTTTTCAAAGTGCAATAAAGAAATATATTGCATACTTCCAAACTTTCGATAGCCACATGCTGTATTTAATTAATATGTAGACTGTTATAATAAAGTTCTAAAAAAAACTTTTGGACAAAAGAGAGATGGACTGGCGAATGGAGAAGACTACATAACAGTAAGCTTATGTTCTTTATGGGAAACCAATTATAATAATAACACTGGTCAACATGATTTTTGTCTCATGAGTACCAATAGTTGTACTTAAAGCAGTTTTTTATCGTGTTTTCAAATATGTGTTCGGAATTTCTCCATCACCCACATATTTTTTATTTCAATTTCAATTAATGGATTTAAATAATTATTTTTAATAAACTTTTTTCGTCCATTTGTCCATTGTAAAATAAAACCAAATGAGCTAACTCAAATTATTTCAGCTATGGAAAAGAGATATCAAGGCAAATGGAATCCTAATATGTTACCCGATTATTGTTGGACCATCAAGAGGGATACTCCACAGGCGAAATATAGCAGAAAATCGTCATTTCTTACTTTCTAGGTGAGTCGGAATGTTCGAATATTGTGTAGTTACGAATGTAGAAAATATTAAAGTGTTTGAAATTATAAATTGCAGCCTCTCGGAAACCTTGCGTGATGGAGAAAACCCGATATCATATTTGAATTCAGGAGAAAAAGTACTATTAGAATCACATATTTTTTTCTTTCTGAAACAAAAAAAAAAGTTTATTTTTTGTTCCTCAGTGTTATTAGAGTTAAGTCTCGTAGACTACGGTAGGTTGGACATGTGGTATGAGAAGGGAATGAAAGAGGGCCTTGGAAGCTCCTAACCCAGAAATTAAACCCCAGTTGGCAGGCCAATAATGAGGTGGGAGAATAGAATTTAACTATTTGAGAGTATATAAAACAGGGGATGATTGGAAAACACTAGCTCAGGATAGGGATGTATGGAGAGCTAATATTTGCGCGACCATGCACCTACGGGTCCGATAGTGGCAGTGAATTAGTTAGTTATAGACTATTATATATTGTTTCTAATTTAATTTACTGTGTCTTGCAAAAGTTAAAAAATAGTGATTAGGTATATAAATCATTTCCTTAAACATGTTTGAATAAAATGTGGAAAATGCCTCAGAAATTGTAGGATTGTAAGACTGTAAAGAATTTAAACGGGTAAATGAAATAAGAAAAGAAAGCTTTCATTAAACAAGGTAATGCTTTTACAATAATAATAATAATAATATAATAATAATAATAATAATAATAATAATAATAATAATAATAATCGTAGTAATAATAATCATAATTATTATTATAACAATATTTTATCAATGCCACCAGGTTGTCATTACTACGTTATCTCTCCATATATTGGCGTACTTGTAACCCATTTCTGAGTTGGGGCGCCTCGATTAATATATGAAATATGATTATGGTAATGATGCGCCAGGAGAGGCCTTAATCCATATATATGACATAAAAAGAAAAATAAACTCCTGAACCGGGATTTTAACCCACGACCTCTGAATTGATACATCAGTGCGCTTCCACTTATGCTATCTAGGCATCCTAGTACAAACATTATATATATATATATATATATTATATATATATATATATATATATATATATATATATATATGCCCTATACTATTTGTAACATCTTAGAAGAATTACACATGGAACCTTTAGAAAATAAAATTTCTGACTATAAGTCAAGATGGATGCAACATGTTCATCGAATGGAAGATCACAGGATACCCAAGCAAATGTTAAGCTATCAACCTGCAGGCAGAAGAAGACCTGGACGTCCACTCAAAATACTTCTGGAAGGTGTTTCTCTTGAGGCCGAAACAGGTCAACAAATGGCCTAAATTCGTGAATGTACTATGATGATGATGACGATGATACTATTTGTATTGATTGAATGAATGAGTGGAAAAGAAGGCATTGTGGCTTTAATTCTGCTAGAATAAGTAAAATGGGGGCACGCCGTAGCGTAGTGGTTAAGGCACTGAGCTACAAGCCGGAGGGTCGAGGGTTCAAGTCCCGTTGGGATCAGGATTTTTAAACTGACCCAAACCCTCTGGCGGCACTATGGCCCTGGGGTCGACTCAGCCTCTAACGGAAATGAGTACCAGACACTTGTTCTGGGGGTAAAGGCGGCCGTCACGCAGGGCTCACAACCCGGCTGACATAAAGTGCCGATTGTCTAGAAAAAGTGGGAACCTTAACCTCCTACTGCCCCAAGGACCTCCGGGTCTGTTGTGGGATCACTTTACTTAGAATAAGTAAAATTATTTTTTTTATTATTATTAAGTGATCTCAGTCCAAACTTTAGGAGGCCCTTGAAGTAATTAGGAGATTAAGGCTCCAAATTTCTAGGCAACTTGCACCAGATGTCAATTCTACGTGATGTCCGCCTTTACCCCAGCAGTTGTACACATTTCCGTTATAAGATGAACCGACCCCAGGGCCATGGTTCCACCAGAAGTTTTAAGTTAGCTTAAAAATCGTGACACCATCACCACCGCGACTTCCTGCGAACATGTTTCAGGGGAAGAGCAGGAGGATTACATTCAAGAATCACTGGTTGGACAATTTGACTTCATATACCCAAAGGCAATGGCAGGAAGGACACAGTTTCAAATGATTATCCTTATAATGGTTAAATGGAAAATATTTTATGAAAACATGCAGATAAGAGTACTAGCTTGTAGCGTATTACCTTAACTAACTACGCTACGGCGTGCCCATGTTATTATAGATGATTACAATAAACGTCGTAAAGTTGGAAAGGTAGGAAAATAATAAAAAGAAGGATAAGCTACTAAAAAAAGCTACATTATAGACTGCATGAGGTAACACATTAAACAGACGTGATTTATGCTACTTTGTCTTACTTTTTGACGAGAAGATTTAGTGAAGTAGGCCTACTGATAAAAAATAATGAATAATAGTTTAAAAAACTAAAACAACACGCTTTATTGGAAAACCGAACTAAAAAATGAAAAATAATTTTAATTTCCAACATGCTTGGGATAAAATTAAAGTGGCCAACAAAAAAAAAATAATCTCCAACATATCTAGAATAAAACTAGAGTTACCTACAAAAAAATAATTTTACTATCAAAAGCGTGGGGTGCTCTTTATCAATTAATATATTTGATAATAAACAGACATTGGTAAAAGTAAAGTATCTAAGAAGAATACGTAAAAACCATAAAAAGCACCCCACGCTTTTGATGGTAAAATTATTATTTTTTTTTGTAGATAACTCTAGTTTAATTCTAGATGTGTTGGATATCATTTTTGTTTTTGTTGACCACTTTAATTTTATCCGAATCGTGTTGAAAATTAAAATTATTTTTCATTTTTTAGTTCGATTTTCTAATAATGCGTGTTGTTATAGTTTTTTAAAACTATTATTTATTTTTTATTTTTTAGTTTGGTTTTCTAATAAAGCGTGTTGTTTTAGTTTTCTTAAACTATTATTTTTTTATTTTTAGTTTAATTGATTGTCATAAACCGGAATCCCATTAAAATTTAATTGCTTAATACTCTTCTAAAAAATCCTCCAGGCCTGATTTGAACGAGCGACCTATGGATTACTGAAATTATATATGCCCTACCACTACAGTTCATCGCTCTACCAACTGAGCTCTTACAACGATTGACTAAAAAGTCGATAAGTCCGCAACCTATTATACCGGTTTTTATTTATTTTTTTATTTTCTGATGATTCTGGCGAGGATTTTAGGGGGAAAATGAAATTATTGTATTGCCAAGGGTCCTTTACACGTATACAAAGTTTCAAGTCGATCCAATGTTTTTAGGTGGGTGAAAATCGTGTTCAAAGATTCTGTTACATAGATACAGGTCCGTTACATAAACAGATAGGTAGAAGCTAATATAAAGTGTGTAATAAAAGAAGGATAAGCTACTAAAAAAACTACATTATGGACTGGATGAGGCAACACATTAAACAGACGTGATTTATGCTACTTTGCTTACTTTTTGACGAGAAGATTTAGTGGAGTAGGCCTACTGATAAAAAAAGGGGGGGGGAAACAAGGCTACATACAATATGATGGGTATAAACACAACTAGAATATAACCTGTCAGATTACAGATTCTTGGATTGGAACTAATTGCGTGATGTCTGCATGCTGCCCCTCCCAGTGACTGGAATATTGATGCCTTCAAGTTCCGGGGGCTGTAAGATCTCAGCAGGCCGTGAAAACACTCAGCTCCATGCTGCACTCTTTAGGAAACCTATTAGTTTATGCGAGGTTTTCAACCCGTGGCTGAAAGTTATTGCGTGATCTTTGAAGTAGGACTATAGTAATAAAAGGGCGAAGAATTATATGAAATTTAATGCTTTAAATTATTACTCAAAGAACATTGAAACGAATAATAATTTTCATTTTGATTTGTGTAGAATCGAGTGAATATGACGTAAGTGCCGAAACAACTAGCTGTGTTAAGTTAACCATATAAGCGAGTGTGAAGAACTAGTTTTAAAATAAGAAGTCAATAAAGAAATCACTATTTAAAATATTTTGCATGTACGTATTCAGTGCCATATTGTGAAATAAATAATGAATGTTTGAAAATGTTATGTGAACATTTGTTAAATTAATTCATGAAACTCGACCTATATCTATACACCTCTACCAGCGCTACAATGTATCCATAGTATCCATACTAATTCTGCCCGAAGGCAGGTCTTTCACTGCAAACACAGCATTTTCATGCTATGCTTTGCAGCTTTACTAGGGTTTTTTTGTGTGGTAGCTTCCTGTTGCTTTCCACACCGATGAAGGATGATGATGATGATGATGATGATGATGATGATGATGATAAGATGAATATGAATGATGATGATTGCGATGGCCATATGATTTCGGGGACCGTTTGGGCCTTAAAGTTTTCCTGCCATTTGTCTTACAGGTGAGGAAAAACCCCGATAAAAACCTCACCCAGAAAAACTGCCCCGACTGGGGATCGAACCCGGGCCCGCTACGTGACAAGGCAGCTACAATGTATTTTGGTCAAAATAAAATACAAATGGCTAACAAATGAATGAACTGAGCAACAAAAAAGAAACTTTTTTTTTGTCTCAGAAAGAAAAATATGTGATTCTGATAGTATTTTTTTAAATATGATATCGGTTTTTCTCCATCACGCAAGGATTCCGAGAGAGAGGAATTTATAATTTCAAACACTTTAATATTTGCTACATACGTAACTACACAATATTCGAAGATTCGGACTCTCCTATAAAGTAATAAATGACTATGTTCTGCTATATTTCGCCTGTGGAGCATCCCTCTTAATGGTCCAATAATAATCGGCCAGCATATTAGGATTCCATTTGCCTTGATATCTCTTTTCCATAGCTGAAATAATTTGAGTTAGCTCATTTGGTTTTATTTTACAATGGACAAGAAATGGACGAAAAAAGTTTCTTCTTCTTCTTCTTCTTCACGGTTTAGGCTTATTTACTAGCCTGTTCCGGCTCCAAATTGCTGAAAAACTTTTGGAAAAAAGTTTATTAAAAATAATTATTTAAATTCCTTAATTGAAATTGAAATAAAAAAACTGTGAGTGATGGAGAAATTCCGAATACATATTTGAAAACACGATAAAAAAAACTGCATTAAGTACAACTATTAGTACTCATGATACAAAAATCATGTTGATCAGTGTAATTAGAGGCAGTATGCATGTAAAAAAGTTTTAAAAAGTTTTATAAATTTTAAGGATCGTACAAAAAGTCTATGGATTGTAGTTAGAGCAAGATTCACAACTTAAGATGTTTTTTTGTTATCTGCCAGTAATGTAAGATCCATCCTTAGTAATTCTACCCGAGGGCAGGCCTTTCACTGCAGTCATAGCATTTTCATGCTATGATTTGCAGCTTTACTAGGGAATTATAGGTGTGGTAGCCTCCCGTTGTTTTCCACACCATTGAAGGTTGGTTGTGGGTGATGATAATGATAAGGATGATGATGATGATGGCTGGATGCTTTTCGGGAACCGTTGGGCCGTAAGCTTCCTGACATTTGTCTTACAGGTGAGAAAAAATAACCGAAAAAAACCTCACCCAGGAGCCTGTCCCGACCGGGAATCGAACCCGGGCCTGATGCGTGTCAAGACAGCACGCTACATCGAGATCACAGTAGTGGACTAACGTAAGATAATATCCGAAATTTGAGATATATTTCGTAATGTAATTTAACGTAAGATAAATTAGCCACGAGCTAACTTAAGATAACTAAACCATATTACGTACATACGTAGTAGTCGGATATTAATTGCAAAAATAATGTATTCAAAAATTCAGTCACCGTGAAATATGTATTACCGAACAGTGTCGGTAGATATCGCAAAAGAGAGGAGACATGTTGAGATCATGAGTTGTAATCGAAGATGTAATAGAAAATGATCAATAAGGATCAAAATAGCTTGTAATTTGTGACACATTGTAACGTGCAAATCAAGTCATTTGCTCCAAAATATTCCAAATTTCCTTTAAATTAATGTTACTTTGACTATTTAACTCCCCCCAAATGGGAGTCAATGACCAATCACATTTCAATGATTTTTTATTTACAACCAATCACAGTCGTCTTTCGCCTCGAATTTATCAACCGAAGTTTATCATATTAAAGAAAGCCCCTCCTTTTTTTTCACATTCTGAAAAGGTCATATCATTATTTTGCAGTGACTGACTCTCCAAGAAATATGGCTACCAAATTGTATATATAGTGCATGCATGTCAGCAGATAGCGTATGCGGGAGATAATATAAAAGCATTTGTAGCAATTGATTATACCACAAAAAAATAAACCACTGTTTGCACTTTCTTAAACCTATTATATCCCAGTAAGTGACGTTGCAGAAAAATATAATTGACATATTTACATCATAGGACATCAGAAATTAATTAATACATATAATGTTGGCTATAAATTTCTCCAATGGGGGTGCATTCTTACAATATTGCGATCCTTTGGCAATAAATAAGATGATCTGGTTGCAGTGATGAACAAAAGAAGTAAATCGTTTCTCATTTGTTTTCAAACATCGCCGTTTACATTAAATATGTAAATATTTTAAAATAACTATAGTAAAATAATGATTTGTGAGTAAACACCTTAATTTTATTCGTTAAATAGTCCTAACAAATTCCACTCTTGTATTCCAAATTAAGTTTAATTCTTCTCACATGCTGAAGCCAGTTTTGTCTATATTGCTGTTGGTAATGAACAATGGGTGTTACTTTTAATTCTGTAATGTCAATGTTTCTCTTACGATCCAGAAGAATATACTAGAAGTTTCTCGTCGAAATCTAATTTCTGCATTTTTTTATAGTAAGTAAAGTAAAGCGATCCCACAACAGACCCGGAGGCCCTTGGGGTAGTAGGAGATTAAGGCTCCCACTTTTTCTAGACAATCGGCACTTTATGTCAGCCGGGTTGTCAGCCCTGCGTGACGGCCGCCTTTACCCCCAGAATAACGTCTGGTACTCATTTCCGTTAGAGGCTGAGTCGACCCCAGGGCCATAGTGCCGCCAGAGGGTTTGGGTCAGTTTAAAAATCCTGACCCCAACAACAGAACGCAACATTGGATTTAACACCATGTTATTTACTTGATCAAGTATGATAGAGATGTCATGATGGCTCGTCGATTTTCTCCAAATTCTCGCACGGCGAAAATTCATACATTTACGAGATATTTAGGCACAAAAATTACTGTGATTTTCTGCAATTACCTCTGAAAGGCATGAATAGTGGCGAACCTGAGGACGTTGACTGTGAAAAGAAAGCCATATATGAGCCAACAATTGACTGTTACAACTATAAATACTAATTAGATGGTATAACTGTCACATGATTGATGATCGGGGCAAGAGGTACTATACCAGGATTCTTAGCTAAATTTTGGAATTCCTTAGATTTGGACAGGGTGTATCTTCTTAAAATTGACATCGCTGCCATTAGAGGATCAATTTCAATTTTAAGAAATTTATATTTTAAGAAACCATATTTACAAAATTTCTACTTTATACATTGTATACTTAAATTACAATTTGAAATTTTTTAATGTATTTACAAAATGTATTTAATCAATTTCAAAAATTAATTGTCTGTATCATTTCGCCTTCAGGCAATCCTCTAATGAGGAAAGTTATATGTAGGCCTAATAAAAATTAAAAGTTTCGTTAGGTCTACATTTACATAACCGTTAATATTCAACAAACAATAGTGCCAGATTTGAAATCAATGCGAAAAATGGTAGAGAAACAAAATATCGAGAAAAATATGTTTTGGTTGCATAGTTTTGTCATTTTATACACGTGTAATAATTTAATCCATTATTGGCGAAAATGTGAAGTTAATTGCTATGTAATAAAATAAAAAAAGACGTTGTGGAGGTGATATTGAATATAATGTGACTTTGATCAGTACTTAAGCGCCACTGCGACTGCACATAATTCCTCAACCAATCAAATTTAATAACCTTGCTGACATTCAATTTGATTCATGACAAATACCTGCATAAAAGTGACCGTCTCAAGTGTTATTAATAGGAGGGGCTGAACACAAGCTTTCATCAGTTTCTCTTTAATAAACTGCAATTATGCACATTAAAACATAGGTACCGGCGCCAGCCCAATGAATAAAATATTCTGGAACATCGCCATATACAGCCATGTTGATATGTTGCAATTCAAATTTGAAATTCTCCCGGCCCCCTGAGCTACTGTTATAAATTCATCGCAAGCGTTGCCATAGTAACGAGTTTTCATGTTCGTACATAGGATGATTATGTACTCAGATTCTGTTAGAAGTCAGAATCTCTGTTACATATGTGCTTGTTAGAGAACATTTGAAAGCTATCATGATAACAACTCTTCAAAGTTGAATAGAGCGGTCAAAAGTTGTGGATAACAGAAAAAAGCTCGAATAAACTTCATGAATATTATTTCATACAGTCTCATTTCGGTACTTAAAGAGATTTGCAAAATAGTCGAAAAATAGAATATAACAGTTCCATATAAGGGACCTGCTGTAATATTCACAAACACGGACGCAAATTCTCCATCACATGAATAAATCATAGTGAACTTAATATTTTAACAAGTAAACAAAGAGATTGTTTGGCAGGAGTGTGTCTACATAAATTGAAATAAAAACGCACAGATTATTGTACAAGTAACTTATGTAAATAATCTATTGTATCTGAGGAATATTTGCACATTGGGAAGAAGAAGACGACCACAAGTGTAAAAAGTTTTGTTTCCAGTTATGAACAATTAAAGCTTTAAAAAAAAGGTATAGTACATTCAATTTATGATATGAACACAATTTTATCCTGACTCCATTTTCTTGCACATGAATTGTGGCCATAAAGAAATAAATTTGTAACCATTTTTTTCCTAATAGATAGTCTTAACTCAATTTATGACATTTTTACACTTGTGGCCCGCTTCTTCCCAAGGTGCGATATGTAATTAAGAAAGGTTTCTTGTTATTGTAACAGTTCATGCTTTTATTGTGATTTTCTTTATAGTAATGCCAATTTTAATTCGAGGGTTTAGGAACTGGTTAGTCCCATTAATGATAATACCTTTTTATTTATGTATATATATATATTTTTTTTGAATTTGAGTAGGGGTTTCCGCGTCTTCGATTCAAGATTTGCCTCTGGCCACTGATTCCAACGTTTCGACGTGATCCCATATGCCATTATCAAGGGATTACTAAAATCCTTAAAATGTTTTATATTTTTCCATTTACATCCTTTTCTTCTTCATATGAAATATCGGATTCTAGATTCCTAAAATTACACTGGTCAATATGATTTTTGTCTCATGAGTACCAATAGTTGTACTTAATGCAGTTTTTTATCGTGTTTTCAAATATGTATTCGGAATTTCTCCATCACCCATAGTTTTTTATTTCAATTTCAATTAATGGATTTAAATAATTATTTATTTAATAAACGTTTTTTCGTCCATTTGTCCATTGTAAAATAAAACCAAATGAGCTAACTCAGGAGATTTCAGATATGGAAAAGACATATCAAGGCAAATGGAATCGTAATATACTGGCTGATTATTGTCGGACCATCAAGAGGGATGCTCCACAGGCGAAATATAGCAACAAATTGTCATTTCTTACTTTCTAGGTGAGTCCGAATGTTCGAATATTGTGTAGTTACGAATGTAGAAAATATTAAAGTGTTTTAAATTATAAATTCCTGTATCTCGGAAACCTTGCGTGATGGAGAAAAACCGATATCATATTTGAATTCAGGAGAACAAATACTATCAGAATCACATATTTTTCTTTCTGAGACAAAAAAAAAAGTATTTTTTGTTGCTCAGTGTTATTGACTTGCTCCAACATTTTATTGTCAAGTACAATTTTACTTTGACAGGATCTACGCCTTGAAATAATCATTATGTTTGTCTTACCTGTTGAAATCTTCAATCCTGGTTTTATTTAAATGGTATGAAACGATGATTAAGATTAGCACTCACAGTTGAAATATGACGTTAATGACGTTAAGTTATTAAAAGCGTTGTTAAACGTTTCTCTGCCATGATAGGTACAGTCGAATTATGACGTAAGTTATTAAAAACGTTATGAAATAAAATACTATTATTAATACGTTTCCTATAAATAAATCAAGTACGACAAACTAGAACCAATTATTTAGGATCTAAAATTCAGTTCGTTTTTGAATGCATATAAAATGCTTCCTTGCATATGGTCACACATTTTACCCTTAGAATTCCAAGTGACTGCAATAAACAAGAATTGAACGTGCATCCTCGCAGCAGGGATTCTGAAAAACTTGCTCCCGATTCACATTGTCCAGCTATCAGATCTGAGGGCGCTCTGGAATCCTGCTGTTACCCTGCCCCCAAGTCAGAGCCGGATGTGATTCTTGTACTATTTTTTATATTGTATTTACTAAGTTATAAAACCTGTCTGTCGTCAAACACAACAGTAAATATGAAGATTTTTATTCCACGATCAGCTATCTAACATTTTCTCAGAATTATTCTGGTATAATTATGCTTCAGTCCACCGCTATGGTGTCGGGGGGGTGTATGGGTGCCTCATACACAGCGAGCCCATGTTGGATCACCGGTCGGGAACAGCTTCTAGTGGGATGGTTTTTATCGGTTTTTTCTTCACCTCTAGGACAATGTTAGGAAACGTTAAGGCTCAATTGGTCCCCGAGCTTCACCTGGTCATCGTAATTATCTTTGTCATATTCGCAATGTTTAATATGAATGTGTATAATATGTGAGTCTAGACTATACTTTGTTGTTGGAAGAGCAGGACCTCCCTTATGTATCCATACACATTCACTCCGACCAGCCAAGCGCACACTCAGTATGACCTGGGTGCACACTCGGCAGCCGAGCGGAATTAACGTGCAGGGCCCGTGGACTGTCACTTCCGGTTGCTTTAGGTACTTTCTTATGCCCTCTTCAGGCCATTTATGCTTTTTTCTAGTTGATGTTGAGCAATAATTCTGCCGTCAGTCATAACCAGCCGTTTATCAGGAGACAAAGATCAAGTTGTTTGGCAATAAGAAGCCTTTTTTTTCCATTTGTCGTAAGTTGATATTCTATGTCGCCAAGAGGAAGACCGCCACGGACGACGCCAATCCCCGAAGGGACAATAGCAGGAGGACTGCGAACCAAACCAGACACGACTCCTTTCAGGTTAAGCTGATCTGTTGCGAGATTTTGAATTTTAAGAAATTGTAATTTACTGGTGGACCTTAGGGAACCACTCCGACATTGTCTATGTATATGTGTAACTGGTGTGTTTCATTTTAATATTGTGATATCTCGGACGAACTCCTGACATTGAGGTCTTCCATGTTATTATTATTATTATTATTATTATTATTTATTATTATTATTATTATTATTATTATTATTATTATTATTATTATTGAATCCCCAAATATTTTGAAACCCTATTTCGCCACAAAGGCATGTTAGGGTTGTAGCTTACTACAACAATATTTTACTATACATTGTAAAACAAAAATATTATCTTATGGTTTTGAATGAGAGTTATGAATTACATAAATTGTCTTAGAAAATACTACATATTGTTATGAATGTTTGTTATGAATTTCATAAATGTTTATAATAATTTTGGTTCTTAAAAATCACTTCACACATTGAGGCAGAAGCCTCATCATCATTTAAAAGTAAGTTTAACCAGAATCGTTGTCTTTCGAATATAGGACAATCAAATAAAACATGTTTTACAGATTGTATTGATTCTTGACATTTATAATTATGATCACTGTCTGGGTTAATATTAAATCTTCTAAAATAACTTCCCAATTTTCCATGGCCAGTCATAAGCTGTGTTAAAATAAAATTAGGAATAAAATGTTTTATATTTAGCCTATGGTACACTGTAGGAAAGAAGAGCTCTTTAGTCAAAGCACCATTTGCACTCCTTATCCGATGTTCATTCCAATCAGTGATGATATAGTCAAAAAGTTTCTTTTTAACATAGGATATTGGACACTTTGAAAATGAACATTGAAGCTCAGAACATGCTGCGGATTTTGCTAGTTGATCAGCACATTCTTTTCCTCCATGTTCTTATATGGTCAAAGTAGTATGTGTTATCCACAGTTCAAAATCCCCCTCCCAACAGGTCGTGCAAATGGAAGGTCAGGGTGTGTATAGCATATTAAAAAGCACCTTTTAGTTGAGAGCTTAACTGAAATGATGATGAATAAGAATATAATTTTTATTGATTAAATATAAAAGTAGATAATACAATTGTGTATACAATTCGTTTTATCCATATTCCGCATTAAAAAAAAAAAAGAAAGAGAAATAACAGACTGTCAGCGAAAATGACATATCAAAATATAGATTTACAGCATAAAAGTAAGTTATCTCACTACAGGTCTCAGAAGGTTATTGAGGAAGTAGTAGATATAGTTTTCAGCCTTTTTAAACAATCGACACGAGATATCAATTGGTTTGTCAGTCCTGCCTTCGCCATGTTCAACGAGAACACACCCAACGATCTGAACCTGCTGTATAAAATATACCAAAACCTAAGTACCATTATAGATACTGATGATGGAATACTGTATTCTGAAAGGCTTACATTTTTAATGTTTGACTATGTTTATGAACAGACCATTTTTTTTTAATTCAGGGCGACTGATACAACAGGTACGAATTTTAATATTTTACATAATACCGTAGGTCAGACTTTGATTCCACTCAACTGGGATAGCACAATAGATCATTCAGGTATCGGTGCTCAGGGCAATCTACCTCTCATTTGAATAAAGAACATAATCTATGAAAGAATTGACGATGATGGATAATACCACTGATCAACATGATTTTTGTCTCACGAGTACAAATAGTTGTACTTAATGCAGTTTTTTATCGAGTTTTCAAATATGTATTCGGAATTTCTCCATCACCCACAATTTTTTATTTCAATTTCAATTAATGAATTTAAATAATTATTTTTTTTAATAAACCAAGATTTCTTCCCGGAAAATCTTCGCACAGTAAGCGATGAGCACGAGGAACACTTTCATCAGGAGATTTCAGCTATGGAAAAGAGATATCAAGGCAAATGGAATCCTAATATGCTGGCCGATTATTGTTGGACCATCAAGAGGGATGCTCCACAGGCGAAATACAGCAGAAAATCGTCATTTCTTACTTTCTAGGTGAGTCCGAATGTTTGAATATTGTGTAGTTACGAATGTAGAAAATATTAAAGTGTTTGAAATTATGAATTCCTGTCTCTCGGAAATCTTGCGTGATGGAGAAAAACCGATATCATATTTGAATTCAGGAGAAAAAATACTATCAGAATCACATATTTTTCTTTCTGAGACAAAAAAAAAAAGTTTATTTTTTGTTGCTCAGTGTAATTTATGATGCTTCATAAGATCCATTGAATTTAAAGTCAGTTCAACAAAGGTGCCATATAAATGTATTAGGTAATAATCTGTTCAATAATAATGATCTGTCATACAAAAGGAATTATCAGGTCAGTGCCCTTGTTAGAAATTCTTTCGTGTGATCTACAAACAATTGAATAAAGGAAGATATTATTGTGATCAGCCCCTGTATAAAGAGAGTGCTACAATACAGGGGCGTAGCCTCTTTAACACACCATGAGACACTTTCAGGGGCATTCAAGACTTCAGAATTATTCATAACTCAATGCTGGTGGTCTCAATATATGCACCTTTCTCATATTTATTCGTCATAAAATTCAATTTTACTACGCTTCGCCTTGTAACGTAAAAATATGAAAACAGCTATCCAAGTGCATGCATGTATTATACGACAATGTTGGAATCTGGGGCAATAATGGAAGAATCCAACCGTACCGAATGGGCTCAAAATTCAAGTACTTTTTAAAATAATGGCTAGATTTTCATTAAGGAAGAGGAACATATGATTTTTGTCGAGTTATATGGTTGGAGCTATAAATTTACCAAATATACGAGGGCAAAATGTTTCGACTCTTTGTATAAATTATTTTTTTTCAAGGCTATGACCTATTTTCCCACTTTTATATTTTATTGAACTTTGTTGTAGCCATTCCTATTGAGGATATACGCACTGATATAATGGAATTTTCATAGCTATCTTTTTCTCTTTATATCGATTGCATTATTAGCGGTTTTGTGAGATGCAACAAAAAAAAAAATACTTTTGAAGATCCAAAATATCTATCATTATATTGTACCTGTACTCAAGCAGTTTATGATTTTTTGCTGAAAAATCCAGATTATATAAAAGGTTGATAGAAAATGTATTGTTCAATGATGAAGTTAATATTTTATATTACATTGTTCCATTAATTGGTCAGTATAAAATGTTTGCAATAATAATAATAATAATAATAATAATAATAATAATAATATGACATATCTATCTTCGGGTTTTTACAGCTGCTGCCGTCTTCCCGTGCCATATCTCCAAAGCCTACGATCTTGAGCATCTTCAGTGCTTAGCCCTCTTGCATAACCATATGATTCACAGTTTAATTGTTAGAAAATATTTCTCTATTTGATGGCAAAAAATTACGTGTTTTCTCCTTAAGGAGAGTATATCCGATTTAGGTGACCTACAAATCGACGCGACGGTTAGACACGGCCTTGGAAAAAAGTATTTATTAATACATGATGGGGTAATAGTAAGTTTTCTTCTAACTAAGCTAAAATATTCTCCAATCATTCCCTGTATATTTCACCTCCCTCAGATCATGATTAATGTTATTCTCCCATCTTATTCTTGGTCCACCTACTGGGAGCTTTCACTCTGGTTTTCCTACAATTCCATCTCGTCTCCATGCCCCTCTTCCATTCCCCATTCGTGTCACATGTCTTCCCCATCGCAGTCTACGAGATATAATTGTTCTGATTACATCTGATTTCCCATAAAGTTCATGTACCTCACTATTATCTAATCTTCTCCATTTACCTGTCCGTTCGTCTCTTAAAAAATACAACAAAAATCCTAAGAACTCTATTCTCTAGTACTGGAAATCGTTTCTCCTCTCTCAAAGTAAGAATCACATTTCGCACCCATATACTATAACTAGAATATTAACAGTTCTATATATTTTTAGTTTAATTTTTTTAGACAAGTTGAGATTACAAGAGTACATTTAATGAATAATAGCATGCATTTCCAGAATAGAATCTATGGCGCCGAGCTACACGACTTACGTTGATTTCTCCATGGGGGAAGAAATTTTCTCATGGAAATTCCGCCAATATGGGACCGGTGCCCACCCAGCATCGTGAGGCATTTGGGTAGCTATAATATATGGCGGCACCAGGTTGAGAAAACCAGCTATAACGGCTGGGGGACTAGACATGCTGACCACATCTCGCCCCTACACTGGCTGGTTGATCGTCTATGTGATTAATACGTGTGGATGTGAGGCCAGCAGCCGGCTGGTAGGATCTTTTGGGCCTGTCGCGCTGTGGAGTTTTATATTGTTTTCAGAAAATTATTGTAACGCAGTACCTAAAAAATAAATCAACAAAAATGCTAAGTTACTAGTAATCAATAATGAAACAATAGAACAGATAGCACACTTTAACTATCTTGGTTCAGATATAACATATAGCTACGATTGGGATATACATAATAAATTAAAACCAATATCAAATGATGTGTGGCACTATAAGAAGAACCCTCCGAAAGGCTCGAAGAGAAACTCAGCTCAGATTTTATAAAATTCCTGTTCTTTTATATGGATCTGAATCTTGGGTACTTACAAAAAAATATATCTCACACAGTGAAGCCATTGAAATGAAATTTTTAAGATCCGTACAAGGATGTACACGCTTCGATAGATTACACAATGAATCAATAAGAAATGAACTGGATATATTTTCAATAGTCGATAAACTAAAAGGGCACAAATACCAATGCAGAATGGAACAATACAATATTACCCAAAAAGATCAACACCTACTGACCACATGGAAACAGATTTTGGGACGGCCAAGGAAACGATGGACATGAGACTGGAACAGGTCGCATTGACCTAATCCTGGAAAGAAAGAAGAAGTTATTGGAATGTTTTATACTTCTTTTAAGAATGGCGTAAATACGTGGCATTAGAGTGATCCATTTTAAATGTAGTACAAGTTTGAACGCACCAGTTGTGATACATTAAGGAATTCAGATAATTTATGTTTGTTCCCGAGCATTCCCATTGACAAGAGAAGTTGGTATAAATATTAATGAAAATGGTGAAGCTGTCAACCAGTACATATCAATAAAATGATTGTTTTATGAATAATGAATGTGTTTAACCCGCGCCCTTACACGACAATGTGAAGGGTGGAGTTCACCTGCGCGACAATACCACGAGGGGTTGATCAGGACGCTATTCTTGTCTCGACAATATTTTATCTTCACCGCCACGTGAGAGGTGGTCCGCGCTTCTACTTTAATAGCGTCATTACTCATTGCCCCATGAAGAATACTGTACGTTTCTCTGCTATAAAAGATAAGTATGAAATATTAATAACCCTCCTTCAGAACCGAACGAGCTGATTCTTTTCTAATATATGGGACTTGCATTCAAAGACTCTCGGGTTCAAGTCCATATGTCGACCAATCGATTACTTTCAAGTTGTATTATATATCCGTTCAAGTGAATACCGGTTAGGACTTTTTTTTTTTTCTTTTTTTTTGCGTTTCAATCTTGTGTGTTCATGTGTATGTATGAATCAAGACAATGCATATAGGATCCAATTATTTTTATTAGGAATATTCCACAATACAGTGTTTCCCCTTCAACCCAAAGTGATTTGTCGCCAGAGGTTCCTGTCAAAAAACATCTTCCCTCAAGCTTCAATACTTCTCCTCTCTCCATCTATCCAACGTTTTCTAGATCTGCTTCTTCCACCTCTTCCATTACCTTTCCAATCAAGGATCTTATTTGGTATTATATCTTATTCCATTCTTGTGAGGTGTCCATACCATTTTAAACGTTTTTCTTCTATTTTTTATTTTTTTTTTCAACTTGCGTAATTGCCCTTATTTTGCTGTTTCTGAATTTATCCCTTCTTGAAATTCTTGTCGATCGCCTCAAAAATCCATTTCTCCTGCTAACAGCTTGTTGGCTTGTTTTCTACTTACTGTCCAGGTTTCGGACCCATATAATAAAATGCTATGTAGCAGAATAATAATAATAATAATAATAATAATAATAATAATAATAATAATAATAATAATCTTTATTTCCTTATTTATATTATTCAGGCAGACTTAAGGCAATAACATAGCTTTCACTTAACAAGCACTAGTACATGAACGATTCGCAATTATCGTAATTAATATATACAGGGTGTTCTCAAATTCCCATTAAAACTTCTAGGTTTGTAAAGTAGGTAACGTTTAGAGTAGGCATCGGAAATCTACCGTTTAGAATTTTAATATTTAAATTTCCCGCGTCTGCCGTGAAATAAATCTACTAAGTTTAATGATTCATTATTAATTTTATTACGTGTATACAACCCAACATTATTATGTCCACACAATTCAACATTCATAGTTACGTTACCTACACAGTCTCCTCTAGAACTAGAAGTTTGTAATGGGAATTTCTGAACACACACACACATACATATATATATATTTATTTATATATATATATATATATATATATATATATATAGTAAATAGTTTATAAAAAAATAAAAATACATGAAAATATACAAAGTAAAATTCATATACTAGAAACTCATTGTTATACAGTAAACATATTAGTATTAATACTACTACTATTACTACTACTACTACTACTACTACTACTACTACTACTACTACTACTACTACTACTAATACTAATAACAATATTATTATTATTATTAAGTATTATTATTTATTATATCATTCTGCCTTGTCACGCAGCGGGCCCGGGTTCGATTCCCGGTCGGGACAGGTTTCTGGGTGAGGGTTTTTCGGGGTTTTTCCTCACCTGTAAGATAAATGTCCGGAAGCTTAGGGCTCAACGGTCCCCGAAAATCATCTGGCCATCATCATCATCATCCTTATCATTATCATCATCATCCCATTACAGTGTGGAAAGCAATGGGGAGCTACTACACTTATAATTCCCTAGTAAAGCTGCAACGCATAGGATGAAAATGCTATGACTGCAGTGAGGGATCTGCCCTCGGGCAGAGTTACTTACATGCATTAGCATGACGTTAATATTAAAACTAAATTTAAACCGATTTATTGATAGTTGATCAGTCTCAAACCCTTTTCTTTAGCTTTTGTCATCGTTTATTGCCTTCCATATACCTACTGTTTTTGGTTTTTTAGCATTTGTATATATATATATATATATATATTAAAGAACGAAGAGCTGGCCCGTTGCTTCAACCCCCAACTTGCTGAACTTTTTTTCAAGGTTTTCTTCATCTGGTTTTTTGATAATACAGTAGGCCTATTTCCCCTTAATCCAGCAGTGCTAGGTTTGGTCCGCCCAGAGTAGCCTATTTTATTTCCCCGGTACCCACCATTCCCTTATTTGCCGCCTGGGGAGACGTCCGTTGGGAGACTAGCAACTTTACATGGGTCATTGATTTATCAAGACATAATAATCATGAGTAAGGCTTCCTTCGAAACGAATTGAAAGACCATTCGATCTTGTATCGTATATTTACGGAAACTAAAAGAACCTCAAACTTGAAGTAAGGGTCCTCTGAGCAAAATTTCTCGGATGCCCAGTTCTCAATTGAACGACTTGAGCTGTTACATCGTTATATGAAATGCACCTATCTAAAATGTTATATATTTTTTAAACTAAATTGTATAAATGGAAAACACTTTTTTACTGTATGTGAAAGAGATATATCGTAGCGTAATTGGTTAAACCGACAAGTTACAACAATGTCGCGAGTTCGAATCATGATGGGGTCAGAATCCTCCTGGATGTACCATGTCCGCAAGGGTTGACTCAATTTCTAGCGGAAATTAATACCAAACGTATCTTCTTGGGAGTAAACGCGGCTATCGTGTCGTACCATGCATCCAACCCGACTGAAATATCATCCCGATTTTCTACTACCGCAAAGACTTTTAAGGCCCATAGAGGATCACTATGTATTTATATTTATTGTTTTCCACAATAATAAGGTTTTTTCTATAAGCCTTTATATATATATATATATATATATATATATATATATATAATATACTGGCAGAAAAAGAACAAAAAAAATAACAATTTTAAGGCATCTAAAACAGGTTTTCATCAGAATCTGAAAAAAGAGAATTTTGACACATGACATAATATTAGGCATATTAAATTTCCATTTATGAAAGAAATGCTAAATGGGTCGGCTTCCGAAAACAACTCTGATGAAAAAATGGGGGGAGGTTTATATTTTATACCACAGGACTTGCGTCAAAGTGATGAAGGATAAAGATATGGGGGTTGAAGGCGTGCACCCTCTGGAATTTGAGAAGACAACACCCTTTGTAAACACTGTCAAAGATTCTTGAGATTTCCTACGACAAAACTACCCCTTCTTTAAAATATGTGGGACCTCACCCCGTTTGTGTGTTAGTTATTCAAAGAAACTACAACAAAGAAGGGGTGAATTTAAATTCATGGCAATATAAAGAGGTTTTTAAAGTATACTTTTCTATTGTATATCCAATTTATAATCTCGAGAAAAGATTTAAATGCTTTTAAAACTAGTTGTGTTGTCTAATTTTTGCAGCAGACCACCCAAGTGACTGTATATTTTATAGCTGAGATCGATTTCTAACCCCTGTTGCGAGGACGGTTAAGCTAAGTAGACTCTTGAAGCCTTATCAGTGTCACGTGGTCCCTACTTTAATGTAATATATGCTTGTGGAGTGCCTGATGTTAGCATATAAATACTTTCAAATGTCCGTTTATTCCAAATATTTCCTATAAAATGTAAAATTCAAAAGTAACTGAAGTGTTTATATTTTGAATAATGTATAAAACTCCTGGCGCGACAGGCCTAGAAGGCCCTTAGCCTACCAGCCTGCTGCTGGCCTCACATCCACATGTGTCAATCACAGAGGTAGATGATAATCAGCCAGTGTAGAGGTGACATGTTGTCAGCATGTCGGGTCCCCCAGCCGTTATAGCTGGTTTTCTCAAACTGGAGCCGCTGCTTATTGTAGCTACCCAAATACATCACGATGCTGGGTGGGCATCGGTCCCATACTGGCCGAAATACCATGAGAAAATTTCTTCCCCCGTGGAGACTCGAACCAGCGCAAGTCCCAGCGGTAATGCTGTGGATTGGATGATTAAATATGGCGTGATAGGTAATTATGATGGTTAGGGTCACGTTGAAATCTCGAAGTCTTGAAGAATTAAAAGATGAAGTTTGTAAAGAAACAAAGTGATGTTTTATTATTCAACTATATGTGCGTCTCTCCTGGACCACACAAAAAAAATACAAAAAGCCATGATTCTTCCCAAAAACCATGTAGGCTACGTATTATACAATAAATTCGTTAAGTCTAGAGCAAATCAAAATACATTGTAAATATTAATTGTATTGTATTTATAACATGTAATTGTTTATGTTTATTGTAATTTAGATGTAAGACTACGTTTTTGTATTTTTTTAAAAACCTGGTTGAGTGGCAGACAAGGCCTTAAGGCATTAACTCCGCCAGGTAAAATAAAGCTATTATTATTATTATTATTATTATTATTATTATTATTATTATTATTATTTGCCTGTCTCCATATAAGCCCCACCTTCACAAAACTTAGGGGAAGTTTTATTATTCTCGACCTATATTTGAGTAATTGGACATTTTCTTAAAGTCTGAGAACTAACAGATTCTGGTATGTCAACCACCTTCTTTCGACATGTGCGGGATGACAAGTTTAACGTTGACCCGTCTGCAATAAGTAGGCGTAAACATATCACATAATTTACGTGAGTTTAAAACTGAATTATATACCCTAAGCAAATCTCTAGTGTGACATGTTTTTCATTACATTATTGTTAAGGATTGACAGTAAAGAAAACATGTATCTTTCTTTCTCTTGATAGATTGTCCCTTGTTCAGCAGCTTGGTGAATTTTTATACGTTTGTTTTTCGAATATTAAATTAATATGTATATAATATTTATTTAGTGTTTAGTCATTGTTTGACAGAGCAACACCATATTTAAACTTAGATTATTAAAGTGTGTAGCTACTACTCAGTGTTGGTTTATGCTGATGATGTAGTATTATTGGGCGATAGCGAAGAGATACTAAAGGCCAACAGCACACACTATTGAGTAACACTAAGAAATTTGGACTGGAAGTAAATATCAATAAAACTAAATACATGGTCACACATAGAAATACACCATATAATGGAAATGGACAGCTAATGACAAATGGGGGAAATTTTGAGGAAGTGGCTGAATTCAAATACAAGTCGAGCCGTTGTAAAATCCGGCCTGGCCACACCTATTTGATTTTTTTTTTTGCGGGACCGCTGCACGTGGTTTACAAAACAAAGCGGCGTTGTCAAGTCAGTACGGTCATGTGTGATGGACAAATCTGTTGGAATATTATTACAGTGTGGTGTTATCTGTGAATTTAAGCGTCATAATTCCGCGGAGGTGTAGGAAGACTATTAATTCGCAAATCAGAGAAACAACTCTTAATGTTAGAGATTATTTCGAAATAGAACGTGAGAACCCTGGTAGTACTACAAGGGTAGACTTGGCAATACCGTAACATTCTCTGTAAATGTGACGTGTGCCTGATGTCCCGTAATCTTGACGACTACCACTATTAGTGAAGCAGCTAGTCAGCAGACCAAAAGCTGTAATGTGATTCGCTACCGGTTTTTACACCGACCCTGCTATGGCATAGGTAATAGGCGGGATATGTGTTGCGAATGGGGTATGGAAGAGGGGCATGGAAGATTGTTGTAGGAAACCAAAGGGAAAACGCCCATTTGATAGACCAAGCATGAGATGAGAGTAATCATGATTTGAGGGAAGTAGATTTAACAGGTGATGATTGGAAAATATTAGCTCAGGATAGGGATGTGTGGAGAGGTGTTTCCATGAACCTACGGGTTCTATAGTGCCAATGAGTTAGTTATATTATCATGGGTAGAAGAAGAAGATGAAGAAGAGGACAACTAAAAATAACATTGATTAATAATGTTTATTCTGCCTGAGGGAAAAAGGAATGTATGATGGAGATTGGAATTAAAAAGAAATATGGATAATATTTAACTCGGGATATAAATACAGAGAGCTTATATTCGCGTGGCCAAGAACATCCAGATTAAATAGTTCCAATACTAATAAAATTATTATAAAATTCCATTGAGGTGAATAGTCATTAGATAAAAATCATAAATTAAAATGTAACTGTTGGCAGGTGCCGTCGTCCTCAAATTTGTTAAAATGATGTACATAAAATATTAACTTCCATCATCAGCAGGATGGGCTTCTGCTATTCGTTGTTGTTGTTTGTGGCGATGTAGACTCAGAGTGTCTGTAGCAACAACAGACACTTGGAGTCTACATCGTCGTAAACAACAACAACGAGTAGCAGAAACCCATCCTGCTGATGATGGAAGTTAACTTCCGAAAGGCCTCCAGTTAATATTTTATATACATCATTTTAACAAAGTTGAGGACGACGGCATCTGCCAACAGGTAAATTTTAATTTTTAACTTTTGTCTTATAAATAGTTCCAGTGACTTAGTTATATGAAGGAGAACGACAGTAGATTAATTGGCAGAAAGATGTGAAAAACAATGTGAAATCTGGCTAAATAGGTAATAGGATTGTAAAATATATGATTGTCTATACCGTCCCCGAGTGATCTAAGGCACGGATGCTCAATTCAGCCGAATGAGGGGAAAAAAAGCTTAAATCCCAATCTACCTCTCTGATCAAATGAAACATTTGTTATGTAATCAGTTTTAAAGATTCATAATTAACCGTTCTAATTTAGGCCGTTCTATTCTTGTAGAGTGGGAGTAAAGTATTCATTATATTGCCTTATTTTGACGAATGCTTGCATCATTCATTAAGATATCATGGAGAGAGACATTACCTCGCCGCTCAGTGGCATATTGCTCACATTTAAAAATTAATGGTCCAAGACATCCTGTCCTGTCGCAGAGCTAAGGAACATGTGCTTTTTCAAAGCCTCTAAGAGGAATAAGATTTATCACGTGATTTCTGGTCTATGGAACCGGTGTCCAGTCAATGTCATGGGTCTATTTTATGATGGCTGGATGATTTTCGGGGATCGTTGGGTCCTAAGTTTATAGGTGAGGAAAAACCCCGAAGAAACCTCACCCAGGAGCCTGTCCCGAACCGAGAATCGAACCTGAGCTCTCTGCGTGACAAGGTAGCGCGCTACCTCGAGACCACAGTGGTGGACATGTGCGTAGCTACAATAAATAACGGCTTCAGGTTGAGAAAAGAGAAATAATCTGACATTGGTGATTCATATCACCCCTAAACAGTCCGGATAATCACCCACGTCTGTGATTCTTACATGCAGATACGAGAACAACAACTGTCTGATTGGACAAGGGCTTTCTAGGCATGTCGCTCCATGGATTGAAAAAAAAAAACTAATACATTTATTGGTATTGTAAAAAAAATATAAAATAGATAATTAAATTTAAGGCAAATAAAAAAGGTACAATTATACAAGTACTGGCCTTAGGACAGCCTTGGGGTAGTGAGATATTAAGGCTCCCACGTCAGCCGGTTGTCAGCCCTGTATGATAGTTGGCTTTATCCCCAGAACAAACGTCTAGCACTCATTTCCATTAGAGGCTGAGTCTACCCAAAGCAATGGTGCTCCAGAGGGTTTGGTCCAGTTTAAAAATTCTGACCAACATTCGAAACCCCGACCTTCCAGCTTATAGCATATTGCCTTTACCAACTACGTAACCTTTGCCTCAGTGAAGTTAAAATACAAATAAATATAATTTCACTTTAATTCTGTGTTTCAATGTTTTATAATTGCAGCTTTATACATTGTAATTTAACCACATTCTAACGCTTCCTTTTATATATATATATATATATATATATATGCATATATAAAAGTTAGTCCCTCCCGGTGCACCAGTTGTTACCATACTTGCCCCCTGATTCCGAAGTTCGCAGTTTCGAATCCAGGTGGAGAAATGGATTTTTAAGGACACAATATCCTGAGATTGATTTCCTTCAGAAGGAATAAAAGCCGTATGACTCCTATCGTAGACTTACTTACTCACTCACTGGCACTATCGAACCCGTAGGTTCATGGCCGCGCGGACATAAGCTCTCCATACATCCCTATCCTGAGCTAATGTTCTCCAATCATTCCCTGTATAATCTACTTCCCTTAAATCATAGTTAATGTTATTCTCCACCTCATTCTTGTTCTACCAACTGGGCGTTTTCCCTCTGGCTTTCCTACAAGAAGCTTCCGTGCACGTCTTTCATTCCCCATAAGTGCCACATGTCCTGGCCATCGCAGTCTACGAGACTTAAATGTTCTTATTATATCTGGCTTCCTATAATAACCATGTAGTTCATCGTTATGTAGTCTTCTCCATTCACCTGTCTGTATATCTCTGTTTGCTCCAAAAATTTTCCTAAGAACTTAATTCTCAAATACTCGTAATCTTCTTTCCTCTCTTAAAGTAAGACTACATGTTTCGCATCCATATAATATAACTGGTAGAATAATAGTTTTAGACACGTAAAATAATTTCGTCTGAAAATAGATGGTCTCCGAGCAAGATTTGTCTGCCATTTCTCCCGAATTTTAACTGTGACGCTAATGACCTTAGGTCTTTAGATATCATCATTTAATAAAATAACTAATGAGGCAAAAATACAATTTATTAAAGGTCTATGGAACTGGAAATTAATATTGAGTTTCGGAATTATAATGACGATTGATACAATACCAGTAATTTGTTTCACAGCTACACATATTTTAATACAAATGGCGCTAATGTTCTGAAGCTAATTTGAATAATGCATATGTTTGTAATAGCATACATGCTCATATACATTTGAATGGCTGAAGCTTTTTATTACGTTCATAAAAAACAGGACATTTAATTGCTACGAAAATGAGGTGTACTTTTATTTAGTACAATATTTTTAATTAAAAAAAAAGAGTGAAGAGAAGGCTATGGTTATGTAAATAATTCATAAAGTCTAAATTAAAATCCTACTGTAAACAAAGCTTAACGATCTCATATTATATTCACTTCAGGAAGTTACATGCTTCACATTTTTATGCGAAGTTAATTAATTCTGAACTCCATTCTTTCACAACTGGGAATTAATAGGTTTACGATGGGGTATTCAAGCATATGTGCTGTAGCGTACAAACTTAGATTCTAGATATTACCAATACCGTGAGAAACTAGCTTAATATAGGCCAACGGTCGGCAACTGGCGGACCACGGAAGGTCAAAAACCGGTCGCCAAAAATGACCTCGTGCGCAACACACTAAAATATATCAAATGAATGAACTAAAATATAAAATGAAATTCCAATTAGGTTAATACAAACAATATTTATTTAAGTAGTTATATTATTCCAACATTTAAAAACATGAGAACAATTTTGTTACATATTGTAGTTGCTAAGCTATGCAGCGCAGGAGAGTGAGCTGGAGAGCGGGAGCGCAGCATATTATGTTATGTCGATCCAAATGAAAGCTCTTTAAACCCGAATGCAACACAAGAATTTTAATTAATGAAATAAGTAATTTTATAAATTGATCTCTGAGTCTGGCAAATCTGAAGTCTCTTTTAATCGGAGCAACCATATTCATCTAGACATACCTTGAAAACACTCTCGCATAAGCTGCTTCCTGTGTAAACCTAACTTTAAGAAAACTTGCTCAAGACCGCAAATGTAATTTCTCTCATAATACACATAAGCTTATGCCTATTTATTGTATTTAATATAATTTTGTGAGTGAAAATTAAAATTTAAAAAATTAGGACCTCGATAATTTTTTTTCAAACGTATCCGGAACCCACCTAAATTAGCCTACTTGCTATAAATTCAATACCTCTATGGTGTGAGTCACGTCGTAGTCTAACTAATTGGCAATACACAAGAAGCCGAAAATTTCGGGTATGATTCTCGGTTCTATCGAATTTTTAAACTGTTCTAAACTTTTTGGCGACACCATTGCTCTTGCGTCGACTCAGTATTTAACGGAAATGACATGCCTGTTCTGGGAGTAATGGTGCCCGTCACACAAAGTTCACAATTCGTCCGACATCTTTGCCTTCAACTGTTCTTCGGTCAGAATTTCGAAAGGAACTCGTAAATTACTTTCAGCCATATATATAGGCCTATATATATATTTATTTATTTACACGCCGTAGCGTAGTGATTAAGGCACTGCGCTACAAGCCGGAAAGTCGAGGGTTCGAGTCCCGGTGGGGTCAGGATTTTTAAACTGACCCAAACCCTCTGGCGGCACCATGGCCCTGGGGTTGACTCAGCCTCTAACGGAAATGAGTACCAGACGCTTGTTCTAGGGGTAAAGGCGGGCGCCACACAGGACTGACAACCCGGCTGACATCAAGTGCAAATTGTCCACTTCCCCAAGGGCCTCTCGAAGCCTGTTGTGGGATCACTTTACTATATATATATATATATATATATATATATATATATGTTAATACTTGATTTTAATTCAAATTATGTCTATTTATTTTTTGTATGTGGCAAAAATGGGGAATGAAATATGTGCATAGAAGCTTCTTGTAGAAAACCAGAGGGAAAACACTCAGTTGGTAGACCAAGAATGAGGTGGTAAAATATTATTAATCAAGTTTTAAGGGAAGTAGATTATATAGGGAATAATTGCGAAATATAGGCGCAGGATAGGGATGTATGGAGAGCTTATGTTCGCATGGCCATGAACCTACTGGTTCGATAGCGTCAGTGAGTTAGTTATACCGGGCGATTCACAATAAGTATTATAGACTTTGTTTGGGAAGACTAGGTCTTGTATGGCGTGTGTATTAAAACATGCGTCGCACGTACACTTAAAGCAACGAACAACAATATCCCTACATGTAACTACAATTGTAGTACAACCCCTAGAAGTCTGTAATACTTACACTGAAACACTAGATACACGATATCAGCCCATTGTGTTTCAATCTTCAAACCTATTTTACATCGAAATGGTACGTTTTCGGACTTGGGTCCCTTATCAAACTTTATATGCTAAGTCCCCTCTACAACCCCTAGAAGTTTGTAAAACTTATTGTGAATAACCCTGTACGTAAGTACTGTATACAATCATCTTCTTCACGGATTGAACTGCAAAAGGTTCGTTCCGGTCTCATTCAGAAAACTGATCTCTCCCATAGTTCTCTTCGCCGTCCCATACATCTATACTCCTCTGCCTTATATGTTCTTGATCCATTCTTTTAATGGGAGGTCAAACCAATTTTGTTTGTATTCTCTGATTCTGTCTGTTAAACTGAATACGTTAAGCTTATTCCAAATATCTTTGGTATATATTTTTTAATTTTTTAAAGTATATCCAGTAAGTACGTGTCCTAGGAAACTCATTTCTGCATATTCTATTTTTCTTTCTATATATTTTTTTTGCCCAATCCACCAGGTTGTCTATTATATATATAACGTTTCTGACTTTATTCCGTGACATTGGCGGGATTGTAATCCATTTCTTAGGTGGGGGAACCTGGAAGGCTCAATTAAGTTACCGCGATGATATAATGGATCATGCATTCTAATGTAGCGTCAGAAGAATCCTTAACCTAAACTTAACCAAAATTCCAGACCATGAGCAACCACAGGAATAATTACCTTTTTAGGAAAAATTACTGTGGTCTGACCCGGGACCTCATGAACTGTAGTCAGAAACGCTCACCAATAGCCCATGAGGCTGGTCATGTCAAAAATTAAAAAACCTAGGAAAAGAAAGTGGGGCACTTAAATAGATACAAAAAATGATGATGATGATCATCATCAACATCAACAACAAGGATTAAGCCCAATGGCCTCTTCCGATCTCATTATAGGTCGAATTGGTCCTTCCATCTCTTCAATGGTCTTCCCAACAATCTTCTCCCTTATGGTTTATAATTATACATTATTCTTGGTACGTGCTGTTCATTCATTCGTAATACGTGCTGAAAGTAAGCATTTTGATAGTATTTTATTCTTTCACAGAGATGAAATATATTAAGTTCTGTTCTTATATCTTTGTTTTTCTTTTTATCAGTCCTTTGGTATCCTGCTATTGCTCTCAACATCTTCATTTCTGCAGCCTCTATTTGTTTACTATCTGCCTTTGTTAATGTCCAGGTTTCACATCTATAGATAAGAGATGGAACTGCCAATACTTTGCAAAATTTTAAAATAGTTTATTTTCTAGCTTTATTCAATAGAGTTCGTTTAATTGCGCGACATAGATAATTGAATCGTTGTATTTCAGTGTTTTACAAATAATGATATAAGGTTAATTAGAATAGTTCGATATGTTGGCCTATATCCAAAAGACAAAATAATTGTCGGCAGAAAAAAAAACAGTGGAAAGCAGGACTGAAGTCATATTCTAATGAAGGATCTCCTGTATAAAGATAAACAGGCCAGTTAAAAAATAAGGAGGAAACTTAGAACATAGAACCGTTATGTTCAGTTATAATCCCGGAATTTCAATTCAATGTATTTAACTGGACGATTCAAGAACCATTCAAACCTATCCAATATCAATGTAAGATGCATTACATATGCCCTTGGATTACACTGGTCAACGTGATTTTTGTCTTATGAGTACCAATAGTTGTACTTAATGCAGTTTTTTTATCGTGTTTTCAAATATGTATTCGGAATTTCTTCATCACCCACAGTTTTTTTATTTCAATTTCAATTAATGGATTTAAATAATTATTTTTTAATAAACGTTTTTTCGTCCATTTGTTCTTTGTAAAATAAAACCAAATGAGCTAACTCAAATGGTTTCAGCTATGGAAAAGAGATATCAAGGCAAATGGAATCCTAATATGCTGGCCCATTATTGTTGGACCATCAAGAGGGATCCTCCATAGACGAAATATAGCAGAAAATCGTCATTTCTTACTTCCTAGGTGAGTCCGAATGTTAGAATATTGTGTAGTTACGAATGTAGAAAATGTTAAAGTGTTTGAAATTATAAATTGCTGTCTCTCGGAAACCTTCAGTAATGGAGAAAAACCGATATCATATTTGAATTCAGGAGAAAAAGTACTATCAGAATAACATATTTTTCTTTCTGAGACAAAAAAAAAGTTTCTTTTTTGTTGCACAGTGTTATCTTTATCTTTTTGATCATTATTTAATGTTGGTGAATTAGGATAAATATGCAATGTAACGTTACATAATGATTGAGACATTTGTGAGTGGGGGGCATGCGACTGAAATTGAGTTCATGCATACAGATGGAGAAATTAAACAAATAGAATGTGTATAAATAATGCACTTAAATGACATACATTAAACTGACAATGTTAATGTGTCACGCAACACCTTGAAGTGTGTTGTGTGTTATTACCGCTATATCACATATGTAATTCCTTGTCCAACAAGTTGACGAGAGCAAATCGCAGATTAGGGATATACAAAATAATCTCGCTATGTGATATTAAACTAAGTCTAAATTATCCGATTTATTTTAATTAAAAAATAGAAAATTACGTATATATTATTGACAGAAGTAGAAATAATAATCCATCTATACACCCCCTTACTTCCCCGTGTGGGGATTAGGGTGCCCCCTAATGGGAGTGTTTCATCCAATATAATTTAGTTACGCTGTGGCTGAATAAAAAAAATCTGGGAACAATAATTGCAAATAGGGTAAATTCTTGAAATGCCAGCTATTATGCATTACAGGGACTCTGTCGTCCCAACTCCTTAAAAAAACGTTAAAATGAAAATATATTCTGTTATTCTCCCAGTTATATTATATGGATGCGATACATGGACTCTTATATTGGAGACGTCAGTTATTACCGGAAAGATTTCTAAATTCAAATCGGGAAAGATTGGCATGCTACGAGTTATTGGTAAATCCAGAAAATTGGATAAACCTCGGTAAATTTCTGGACAAAACGCGAAAAATAAGGACAACACTCATTCATGAATAAATATATGTTATCAAAATGCAATACCATTAATTATTAACAATTATATATAAATTAATTAGTGTATAATGCTGTTGTGTTATTATTTAATTGTAATATTAATGTGTTTTCTTTATGTAATTGTAATGTTAATGTTTTTTAGTGTATAATGCTATTGTGTTATTACCTAATTGTAATATTATTGTGTTTTCTTTATGTAATTGTAATGTTATTGCTATTGTGTTATTACTTAATTGTAATATTATTGTGTTTTCTTTATGTAATTGTAATGTTAATGTTTTTAGTGTATAATGCTATTGTGTTATTATTTAATTGTAATATTTTTATTGTGTTTTCTTTATGTAATTGTAATGTTATTGCTGTTTTTGTTTATTTTTCTTTACACTAGTACCAATTATTACTTTATTGTAACGGACTGTCAACAGCACGTACGGCTTACTGCCCGTGCGACACATATTTGTAAATAATATTGTAATATCTTACTTTTTTGTCTAATAAAGTCCTACTACTACTATTTAAAGAGAGAAAGAAGATTACGGTTATTTGAGAATAAAATTCTTAGGAACTTTTGGGCCAAAAAGAGATGAACAGACAGGTGAATGGAGAAAAATGCATAATAGTGAGCTACATAATATACGTTTAGGAAGTGAGACATAATAAGAGTCTCGTAGACTGCGATGGGCCGAACATGTTGCACGTATGTGGGATGAAAGAGGTGCATGTAAACTACTAATAGGAAAACGCCCAGTTGGTAGACCAAAAATAAGGTAGGAGAATAACATTATCCATGATTTGAGGTTATAGTAGATTATACAGTGGATGATTGGAAAATATTAGCTCAGGATAGGGATGTATGGAGAGCTTATGTCCGCGCGGTCATGAACCTACGGGTTCAATAGAGCCAGTGAGTGAGTTAGTTAATTATTTACCTATATATGTCAGCGAGTGATACGGGGCCGACATATCGCCTCAGTGAGACATCTAGTGGACAATTAGTATTACAGTATTTGGATGGATAACGGTCGGTAAATTTTGCACAGAAGTATATTTATTCAGGCTTGCGGTTCTTTTACGAGCCTGAAAATCTCCAGACTCGGGACCCACAGCTTAAAGTCCCTCTCTCAGGATCTTCATCCCATGAACACATGTCAGGTACTCATTTACTTTAAAGGCTGAGCCCACTCCGGGTAATGGTATCGCCAGAAGGCTTTAGGTCAGTTAAATTCTGACCCAACCGGGATTTGAAGCAGCGACCTTCAGGCTTGTAGCGTTTTTTCTTAAGCAACCATGCTACAGAGTCCTCCCTCAAAAACTTGACCAGTCATTCTTTTCTCATCATCATCATCATCACTGTCATCATCCATGCAAGTATTAGGCCACGTGGTTTGTTATTTAGTTCTAGTTGAGATTTGTTTGGATCTGCATATGTGTCGCAATTATGGGAATACAGGCGGTGTATATAACTCATTTAAAAACAATAATTTATTATACGTTGCGCCACAACGATTTGATCTCTGAAAACACGATTACCACCCGCAGTGAAGTTGTCATCGAATAAATTCAACATGAATATGGAGATTTGTATATACAAACTGCACGCCTATCCATTTATACACCATAATTTATTTGTCACGTGCCTGCGAACCCGTGTTTGCAAACCTCAGTATCATCGAAGTGACGATCTCAGCATGAATATGCAGATTATATTTTGCACAGTCACGCCTTCTAATTTGTATATCGTAATTCATATTACACGTGTGTCACGCTAGTCTCGTGAGCCACAGTTTGCATTACAAATTTTGTTCTAATTACTACTTTGGAATAAGGAAATAAAAAAGCAATAACGCAGTAAATCAAATGTTGCAGGAATTACGAAAATAATAATCATCATCCGGTATCATGGCAGCTGCCGCCGTCTTCCGGAAAACAAACGCCATTCCTCTCTGTCCATCCATTGATCTTCCTCCGATCCTCTGATATTGCTGCTTGTACCCCTTCTATCCAAGTTTTCTTCGGTCTTCTTCTCTTTTTCCTTTCTATTGCGATCCATTCCATAACAATTTTAGGCAATCTTTGCCCTGGCATTCTTTTGACATGGCCATACCACTGTAATCTTTTCTTTTTTGTAATGTCTATGATGTCTGGCTCCTCTTGTACACCCATAATTTGCCTTATTTTTTAATTTCGTATTCTTACCATTCTAGATTTTCCAGCTGATCTTCTTAAAACATCCATTTCTGTACTTAAAATTCTTTTCATTTCCATGGTAAGAACAATACGAAAATATTACAGTAAATCTCATCGTGGTTTGGATCAAGAATTGGACCTACCAATCTATGCTGGATAAAATAATATTATGTACCTCAATCGTATATTTTTGTCTTCTCTCTTATTCTTATTCATAATTTGTAGGATTTTCATTCTGTTTATTTGCAAAATCACTTCTCGGAGGAAGTGCATCCACTGCCTATCCATCTCTTGGCTGGTCTTCCTCTTGTTCTTCTCCCGTCCATTGGTCTATCTTCTTTAGCTCTTTTTTGCAAGTCGGTTGTCTTCCATTCTTTCTATATGACCCTTCCAATATTTTCGTCTACCTATAATAAATTTGGTTATGTCTTGAATATGACATTTGCCCCTAATTCCTGTGTTGTGTATCTTATCAAACAATGTTTTCCCCTTGAATACTTTCATAAAAGGTAAAGTGACACCACTCAGGCCTTAGGAGGTCCATGGGGTAGCAGGATGTTAATGCTCTCACTTTTTCTAGACAATCGGCACGAGTTGTCAGCTGGATTATCAACCCTGCGTGTCGGCCGCCTTTACCCCAGAATAAGCATACGGTACTCATTTAAATTAGAGGCTGAGTCGACCCCAGGGCCATAGTTCCTTCAGAAAGTTTGGGTCAGTGTTATGAGTCCAACTGGATTTATTAGGCTTAAAGGACCTTCGGGACTTGGAAAATTTGGTAGCGTTTATCTAGCCGAGCGTTAGTATGAGGATGTACAGTTTACATGTTTTGAATTAAACAAAGGAAGTATTATTTTAAACTATTTTATTACTAACGTATAAATAATTATAAATCCTTAGTAGTCTAGCCCTAATCTAATCTAAGCCTATATTAAAACTACAGTACTTTCTTGGGTTGGGGTTGAGAAGAGGGAGTTGTGGAATTTTTTTTAAATCTAACCAAATCTACATGATTAAAAATGTTATATCCCTTTTCTAAAATATAGTTTCAAAAAATGTTATATGGTACTTGATTTCAAATATAAACGAAATGGACTACATTATTAAGAAAAATGGTCAGTGACTTACCCTCCAGCAGTTTACACACACAGACAGACCCGAGACCCTCGCTTCTCAAGTGTTATATACTAAAGATGACCTCGAATTACCCATAACTGTACCACTAACATTCCAAGGAACTAAATGTAGGGATGTTTACAGTTAGCTTCAATCAAGACTTTGATCTGAACTATACTCTATCTCAACAGACTTTGAATGTCTAAAGTCCATCTCAAACGACTTTGCTCGAATAATTAAGATAATCTATAAAACAATAAAAAAATCTATATAAAGAACTATGTATTTATCACAGTCAGTTTTTTAAAATCGTATACCTTCTAATAAACAGTACAAGGGAAACATTTTTGTTATCATTGTAAGGAATCGTAATAATCGTAAACATTTTTTTTATCCAGATTGTTATTATGACATGTCTGATATTCTCTCCTGGTACTACGTACTGTAACCCACTTCTGAGTTTGGAGCGTCTTGAAGGCAGGGTTTCGCTCCCCGCTGGTATGAAAGGTGATGATGATGGTAATGATGCGTCAGGAGAAGCCTTATCTGAACATAATCTAATGAGGCGAATATGGCAATGATGATAATGGTGGTGTTTGGGAACCGTTTAGGCCTTATATTTTCCTCATATTTGTCTTAAAGGTTAGGAAACCCCCCCCCCCCGAAAAAATCTCACCCAGGAAACTTATCCCCGACGGGGATCAAACCCGGGCCCGCTGCATGACAAGGTATTACGCTACCTCGAGATGACATCGGTTGACTCGTCATCACCATAATTTCCTTTATATCCTATAAGAAGTATAAGACATTCACAGATAGTCTCCGTAGAATATTTTATTACTTCAACATTTGTTTCGTTAATTCTGTTTTTATTCTTGAGGAGTCGTTTCTACTGTCATTTTGAGACTTTAATTTCCTCTATTTAATATGTGTGCCATCTTAGTTCCATTTTCACTTATAATTTCTAATTAATTAATTTTTTGCCCTCTTTTTATAGAAATGCATGTTTTTGACTAATTGAGATATGCTCATTTCGAATTTCCTTTTCATATGTTTTCATCCTATTCAACTTTTAGACAATTATCGTTAATAACATAAAATGGATAAATTATTCTCATTTCCACAAAATTACACTTGAATGCACAGTCTTCAGAAGATTAAAAAAGTATAAATAAATAAAAAAAAATATATATATATATCAAAAAAGCGTCACTGCTATCAAGTAAAAATATTCTCTTAAATTTGCTTACTTGTTATAGTAGCTACTAGGTGGCAGTGGAGACCGAGTTCGCGCTTCATCTGGTAATAATAGAGAATATGTATAGGAAAAATAAATGTTTGTTCTGGATTCGCCTGGTAGCGTAAGTGGTAGTGCACTGAGATATCAACTGAGAGGTCCGGGTTCAAATCCCGTCCAGGCATTTATTTTTCTTATCTTGTCATATATATATATATATATATATATATATATATACATGACATGCACTGGTTCGAATCTCCATGGGCGAAAAAATAAATGTGTCATTCAATTTACACCAATATGGGATCGGTGCCCAGCCAGCATCTTGAGGAATTCGGGTAGCTGTAATGAGTAGCGATTCCTGATTGAGAAAACCAGCTATAACTGATGGATCGGACATCCTGATCACGTCTCACTCCTATGCTGGCTGGATGATAGCCCACCTCTGTAAATGACACATGTGAATGTGAGGCCAGCAGCTGGCTTTTAAGCTAAGAGCCTGTGAGCATTTTGCGCTATGGAGTCAGTTTAGTTGTAGGCGTCCACAATAATGGCGATTTATCGCTGCTGCGAATATAAATGCAGCTGAAACCAACGACCCGCTTTAAGAACGGATAATTCCAGAGTCGGTTGAGTTCTGAATAGAAAATTGTGTACATTTATGTAGCACTTCTCTTCATTGTTACAGTCGTTATTCACATCTCTACGGACCTGCGAACCAGAGACTAGTAACTACAATGCTAGTGTCATATAGAACTCCACATGAATATGCAGATTAGCATTCAAATGGTCACGCCTTTCCATTTAAACCATCATCATTCATATCACCCGACACCTTCTTCAGTTTACTGCACGCCACTTCGCATCAAAGGACTTAAAAAACACCGCTGAAAAAATAGCTGTACTAGGGTGTCCATTCGTCCCGTTTTCCCAGGGACAGTCCTGTTTTTTTCGGAAAATATCCCGTTGACCCGAAAGTTTTCTTTGGGACGCTCAAATGTTCCGCTTTTGGGATGATGATTGTCAATGTATTTATGAATGGTGACTTTCGTTTTGTTATCATCATCATCTTCAAGGTATGGGCCTGTTGACCCGTTCCACTCCCCGGTGCACTGTATGCTGCAGGTGCAAGTCGTTCTTCCAACGACGTTTTGGTCTTCCTATATTTATTCGGCCTAGAGGTTTATGATGAAGCAACTGTTTTGATAAACGATAATTTGGCATTCTTTGTATATGTTCAAACCAATTACATTTATTTCTGTACATTCTCTCATTTAAATTGTATATTCGTAATTCATCTCTAATATCTTGACTTCTCCTTTGATCTCATAAAGATACACCTGTAACTGATCTGATGCATTTCATTTTGTTCTTTACTATGTAATTATAAATATGAATGTTAGAAAGCGCCAGTTGTATGACCACGATGTACTATGGTTAAATGAATAAAAAACAGAATGAAAGTTAAAACTGTAAATGCATTAAGTAAAGTAATTCCACTACAGGCTTCAGGAGGCCCTTGGGGTATAGAAGGTTAAGGCTCCCACTTTTTCTGGACAATCGACACTTGATGTCAGCCTGGTTGTCAGCCCTGTGTGACGGCCGCCTTTACCCCCAGAACAAGCATCTGGTACTCATTTCCGTTAGAGGCTGAGTCGACCCCAGGGCCATAGTGCCGCCAGAAGGTTTGGGTCAGTTTAAAAATCCTAACCCCACCGGGACTTGAACCCTCGAACTTCCGGCTTGTAGTGCAGAGCCTTAACCACTACGCTACGGCGTGCTCATAGTAAAAACACATTTTAACGACATATCATATACTTCATTTTTCAAAGAAAATAAACTACTTGATGAAATATATAAATCATCGAAGTACAGCGATGTAAATGCATCTACCAATCTACCTGTGTAGATAGAGTAGACATAATGTAACTGAGTAAGTAATTTCATTGACAATGAAAAATAGGCATAAAATGTGCAATTTGTATAATTTGTTTCATACAATTTTTTAAACTTCCTTTTATATTTTGTTAATATCCCACCTTTTTTTAAGTCCCAGGTTTTTCATTTAATTTTTTGTACATGTCCCCTTTTACATTGAAAGTATTATGGACACCCTAAGCTATACGCTTCTTATATTCTCACACATTTGTATTGTCACTGTAGTTGATACACCTCTGGCAAGGATGACAAATTACCACAACAATTATAGAGGCCAGTCTCAATGGGATATGAGGCTGGATGCGATAAATCTACTCGTACAGGGGCGTTCGAGCGGCGCAAATTCAAGCATATTGTGCTGAACTTTAAAGAGTGTAAAATAGTTTCTGTTCTTGAACTGGAGATTGAAGTGGTTGTAAATAAAAAAAATTAAATTGCTGTTCTTGTTTCTCATCTCTTGAGTAGGCCTGTTCATTGTCTTAAAGATTTTAAATATGGAACAAACAAGTAACAATTTAAAACGGTTGCCTGATACTCCATTTTTAAGTTAAAGTAGATAAAGTGCAACAGAGCAGTTTTTAGCGAATTCCGAAGGAATGAAGCTGTTAAGGTTGTTTTCATGCAAAATATTTTAGAAAAAAATACATATCTTCATCGATTCTACCTAGTAGAAACCGAAAATAACCATGACCAAATATATATATATAGGCCTATATATATAGCCTATATTATAGTGGTGTGTGCGTAATATGGGCTCTGACTTTAAGGGAGGAAAGAAAATTATAAGTATTTGAGAATAATGTTCTTAGGAACATAGCCGAGCGGTTAAGGTAGGAAGCCTTGGCGCAGAGCTACGGGACTTACGCTGGTTCGAGTCTCCATGGGGGAAGAAATTTTCTCATGGTATTTCGGCCAGTATGGGATGGGTGCCCACCCAGCATCGTGAGGCAATTGGGTAGCTACAATAAGTAGCGGCTCCAGGTTGAGGAACCAGCTATAACGGCTGGGGGACTCGACATGCTAACCACATGTCACCCCTACACTGGCTGTTGATCATCTACCTCTGTGATTGACACATGTGGATGTGAAGGGCCAGCAGCCGGCTGGTAAAAGGGCAACCGCTGAAAAGTGGAAAGACCCTCAATCGGAAGGAAAAATTTTGGACCAAAGAGATATGAACAGGCAGGTGAATGCGGAAGACTATATAGGAAACTAGATATAATAAGAAGAGTTAAGTCTCGTAGACTGCGATGGGCAGAACATGTGACGAGAATGGAAAATGAAAGATATGCATGGAAGTTTCTTGTAGGAAAACCAGAGGGTAGACCAAGAATTAGATGGGAGAATAACATTAACCATGATTTCAGGGAAGTAATTATACAAGAAATGATTGGAAAATGGCTCAGGGTAGGGATGTTTGGAGAGGTTATGTCCGCGCGGCCATTAACCTACGGGTTCGATAGTGCCAGTGAGTTACTTATATAGTGCGTGTGTGCGTGCGTATGTGTCCGTTAATGTTCTAGCGGCCGCAATTCCTGTTTCATCGCAATCAAACTTGGCATATACCGATTAATTAGTAGTAGTAGTAGGACTTTATTAGACAAAAAGTAAGATATTTACAATATTATTTACAAATATCGGTCGCACGGGCAGTAAGCCGTACGCTCTGTTGACAGTCCGTTACAATAAAGTAATAATTGTACTAGTGTAAAGAAAAATAAACAACAAAAACAGCAATAACATTACAATTACATAAAGAAAACACAATAATAATATTACAATTAAATAATAACACAATAGCATTATACACTAAAAACATTAACATTACGATTACATAAAGAAAACACAATAACATTACAATTAAGTAATAACACAATAGCATTATACATTAAAAAAACATTAACATTACAATTACATAAAGAAAACACATTAATATTACAATTAAATAATAACACAACAGCATTATACACTAATTAATTTATATATAATTGTTAATAATTAATGGTATTGCATTTTGATAACATATATTTATTCATGAATAAGTGTTGTTCTTATTTTTCGCGTTTTGTCCAGAAATTTACCGAGGTTTATCCAATTTTCTGGATTTACCAATAATTCGTAGCATGCCAATCTTTCCCGATTTGAATTTAGAAATCTTTGCGGTAATAACTGACGTCTCCAATATTCTAAATCATTACATTTTCCTAATATATGTATCTCATCTTCAAAGTTCCCGCACATTGGACATATTCGCATATCGTGATCGATGCTAATTTTTAGAAATTTCCATGCCCCTAGCCTAAACCAAGCAAGCCCTGATCTCTCCTTAAATCCTAGGTTGAGTATATACGATTCTTTTCCCCAGACGTGTTTTAGGTCTCTTTGTAAACACAGTGAGCGTTTTCCTGTACATTCGGCGAAAGTATCTTGTTGGTTTATATCTAAGTACCTCCTCCTTATTTTTCTCCACACGTTCTCCGATTAATTAAAAGAGTAATGTGGAGTTTGTTAACTGGCAATGTGAAACCATTAGATGTAAGAGTTCTAGAGCGATCGCAATTTTAGATTTTTCACAACTAAAGTCAGTATATGCTAATAAAATAAATCGAGAAGCTATTCCAAAAATCAGCGAAGTTTGTCCACTAAAAGTGGGGGTTTGTTTAAAATCCGGAATAGAAAATTTACTCTTGTTTGGTTCGTCACGTTGTATACCCTTAAATTTGTAATGTATCCTATAAGATACTGCATCTATCCATAATTGCGTAGTCCAGTGTTGAGCCATAGCCTCTCCTTTGTTAGGAGACCAAATTCATTTAGTTATATTATTTGTCCATAGATGTCATAGAGTGGCATGAGGTCAACACACCGACTCCATGAGGCATCTAGCAGGCAACTGAAGTATTACTAGGATTTAACTTTTACAGGAATTAATCACTATGAGGTTTGATTTATGATAAAATCAAATGTTTCCTACCTCTCCTCATATAAATCTTCTAAGTAGATCGCGATTTCGAGACCATAACTGCCTCATCTTCAGTACAATCTTGGCGACCTTTTCTTCATTTTTCTCTTTTAGTTGATTGAACGTTTTAATGTCTTTTCTTATTCTCGATAAATCTATATTGAAATCTCAAGTTGAGGTTATGTCACGGTCGACCATCTTGTTTTCTATATAGACTTGAGTCGTCACATACGAGTATATTTAACTATTACAGGAATTAATCACTATGAGGTTTAATTTATGATAAAATCAAATGTCTCAAGATTGTACTGAAGATGAGATCGTTATGGTCTCGAAATCGCGATCTACGTAGACGAATTTTATGAGGGGAGGTAGAAAACATTTGGTTTTATTACTAGGATATTTGAGATCGCTAAATTTTGCTTAGAGGCATTTTTATTCAGGCTTAAGGATCTTTTATGGGACTAAAAATCTTCAGACTCGGAATCCACGGCTTAAAGTCCCTCCCGGAGGACTGCTCCTTAGATTTTTCCATCATAAAAAAATCAATCGACCTTGACCCTCGGAACCAGAGGCAAGGAGTATAACCACTAGTCCTCCGCGGCCGACTGTAAGATATTTTAATTTATTTTTAAATATCCCTCTTTCACCTTTGTAATATAATAATGAATTGAATGTTATTAAACAATTAGCTATCAAAAAACTATGACCCTAAAATTATAGACAATTTAATTAAGAAAATTCATTACAAAAAAGAAATTAACAAAGTTTTTACTTCACCCAACAAAAACATAAATAAATATGTCATAATGTCATACATAGGCCCACTTTCCAATAAAATATCTAAATAGGCCTACTTTAAAAAGTTGAACATTAATGTGGTATTTAAAACTAATAAAACTTTACAAAATATAATAAAAAACAATCAAATCAAAGTAAAAAAAGGAATAATTATCAGGTGTATATAAATTGAAGTGTGGCACATGTGACAATGTCTATATAGGACAAGCTGGCAGACCTTTTATTTCTCGTATAAAGGAACATATGAGAGCATATAACAGAAATTTAGATAATTCAAAGTATGCTAACCACTGTTTGGTTCAAATTTTAAAATTTTACGTGTTTGTGAAAAGGAAAGATGTTGGACCTTTTAGAAGTTGTAGAGATAAATAAATTGAAAAGTGATAATAAGCTGTTAAATTCCCAACTAGATATGAATGAATCGCCTCTTTTAAATTTATAATAGAGATTGTAAAAAAATTGTTGCATAGTTACAGTTATGTACTGTAATAACAAAATTAATTAATTTGTTATCATGTCTGAAGAAGGTACAAAGTACCGAAACAGCTGTAACTAATTTAGGCTATATTTTAATAAATATGAAAATCACATAAAACTTTAAGTTTTATCTTTATTTAATTAAATAAATTATTTAATATTTTAAGAAAGCGATGGGAAAATGAATCGGTAGATGTTAAATTGAACAAAAATATGCAAATAGGCAATAACTTACGGTTTTCCATTTTTTGTTCTGCAATCCGTCACTTTTAAAGAAGCTGGCATCATAAATTGAGTTCCTCCAATTTAGCAAAAAAATATATATTGCATGAGGAATAAAAATAGGACTATAGGCCTATATTCGACTTGATGAAAAATTCGCTTAGATTAAGCAGTTCCTGTTGTGACGGACTTTTTGGTTTACTAATAAAATGTAACTTCTCTTCAATCTAGTAACGACAACAATAACGTAAAACATCCTGTGATTTAAAGTAAGTCCAAAGAATTCTTGCAACTTTTATTTCAAAGGGAAAGGTAAAGTATGAAGAAAGTGTTTGGAATAGGCAAGAACACTTTTCCTCTCGGGGACGTGTCCTGAGAGGTATTGAAAGAAAAAGGAAAGTGAGACACGACTTGTGAAAAGTTAGATACCACCTTACATAGAGACATACCGCTCTAGACGATCTCAAAAGTCGCAGATAAAACAGGCAATATTGATTTTCCTCTAAAACTGGATTTGTACTTAAATATTTTCAAAAGATATTTGTAAATACATCTATAAAAATATTTATACGTTCCAACGTTAACATACGGGTCTGAGACTTGGTCTTTAACGATCTTTGATAACCATACTATTCAGACAATAGAAATGAAATTTCTCAGATCAGTTGCAGGTGTATCTCTAAGAGATCAAAAGAGAATTCAAGATATCAGAGATGAATTACAAATGTATAACATAAACGAGAGAATACACATAAATAAATGTAATTGGTTTGAACATATACAAAGAATGCCAAATAATCGTTTATCAAAACAGCTGCTTCATTATAAACCTCTAGGCCGAAGAAATGTAGGAAGACCAAAACGTCGTTGGAAAGACGACCTGCACCTGCAACATATAGGCCTAGTGCACCGGGGAGCGGAACGGACCAACAGGCCCCCATACCTTGAAGATGATGATGAAAAATGTTTATATTATTGTTATACTGTATAACCTTCCTTCTTCTTATTTTCTTTCTTTCTTCTTCTTCTTCACTTCACGGGCTTAGCAAATTGCCTGTTCCGCCTCATATTTGCTCTGAGCATCTTTTCGCTGGCCTCCCTTCATTCCTCGAATCTCTTGGCTCGTAGTAAAGTGCAGCTTTTGGTAATCTTGTTACATTCAGTCTTTCTACATGTCTAAACCATTTATCTCTATAGTATAACCTTCCATTTTTTTTAATTCTTAGGCCTATACCAAGTCTACTGATAGATTGGAAATCCTTACAGGTACCACAAAAGATTGGGGACTGCAGGGCATTACTTTCTTTTAAAATAAATTTACTTCTAACTCATTCTTGGCCTCCCTACTGGACTCTTTCTCTCTGGTTTTCCTACAAGGAATTTCCATGCCCTCTTCCATTTCTCATTCGTGCCACTTGTTCTGCCCATCGCAGTCTACCGACACTTAACTCTTCTCATTATATCTAGTTTTCCATAAAAAATCATGTAACTTACTGTTATATAATCGTCTCCATTCGCCTGTCTGTTCATCTGTCTTTGATCCAAAAATTTTCCTAAGAACTTTATTCCCAAATACTCGTAATTTTTCTCCTCCTTTATTGCCCATGTTTCGCATCCATGTAACTAAGATAATAAAAGTCTTATATGCATTTTCAGTCTTATGTCTTTAAGAGCAGTTAGGACAAGAGTCTCTGTAATGCACAATATCCAGAATTGAGTTACGTTTAATTTATTTCTGCACCTCGTTCCTGTTTGGATTTATTACTTCTAAGTATTTGAATTCAGCCATTTCAAAATTTCCTCATTTGTCATTAACTGTCCATTTCCATTATATAAGTACAACTAATGGGTGATAATAATAGTATTAATAATAATAATAATAATAATAATAATAATAATAATAATAATAATAATAATAATAATAATAATAATAAATATATGGTATTAATAAGCTGTTAGTTTATGCTGATGATGTAGTACTACTGGCCGATAGCGAGGAGGTACTAAAGGCCAACACGCACACACTATTGAATAACACTAAGAAATTAGGACTGGAAGTAAATATCACTAAAACTAAATATATGGTCACACGTAGAAATTCAGTATATAATAGAAATGGACAGCTAATGACAAATGAGGGAAATTTTGAGGAAGTGGCTGAATTCAAATACCTAGGAACAATAATCACAAATAGGAATGAGATGCAAAAAGAAATTAAACATAGGCTCAATTCTGGAAATGCGTGCTATTATGCATTGCAGAGACTTTTGATGTCCCAACTCCTTTCAAAAAACGTTAAGCTGAAAATATATAAAACTATTATTCTACCAGTTATATTATATGGGTGCGAAACATGGACTCTTAATTTAAGGGAGGAAAGGAGATTACGAGTATTTGAGAATAAAGTTCTTAGGAAAATTTTTGGACCAAAGAGAGATGAACAGACAGGTGAATGGAGAAGACTACATAACAATGAACTACATGGTCTTTATAGGAAGCCAGATATAATAAGAACAGTTAAGTCTCGTAGACTGCGATGGGCAGGACAAGTTGCGCGTATGGGGAATGAAAGACGTGCATGGAAGCTTCTTGTAGGAAAGCCAGAGGGAAAACGCTCAGTTGGTAGACCAAGAATGAGGTGGGAGAACAACATTAACTATGATTTGAGGGAAGTAGATTATACAGGGAATGATTGGAAAGCATTAGCTCAGGATAGGGATGTATGGAGAGCTTATGTCCGCGCGGCCATGAACCTTCGGGTTCGATGGTGCCAGTGAGTAAGTAAGTAAGTAAGTAAGTAACAATAATAATAATAATAATAATAATAAATCCACAGAACGGAAGATCCTAAAATCGAAAGTTGACTAATGTGATTACTATCAGTAGCTACAGTAGATTTTAGGAAGTCCCAGTCTCTATCATCGTGATAATTTATAATTTGTCTTATAGTCCAAGATGGGTCCTTTTAGCTTCAAAATATGTTCTTCATATCTTCCTCTCTTGACTATTTATTCTCCAATATTTGGAACATCCACTTTTACCAAACCGTCTGCCACTTCATACAGCCATCTTTTCTTGATCTCTATCTTCTTCTATCCTCCTGCCTCTTGAGTTCTTATTGCGGATTTATTATTCATTAGTTTTAATTCTTTACCCAATGTAGCTAATTCGTAAGGATGTTATAATACATATTACATGATGGTCATTAAACCTTTGGTAAATACGAGGGACATTTCATAAATAATGCACAGGTTAGTATTACTGTGGATAAGATGATGCAACAACAATGAAAATTACGACAGATGTAGTTGGGAGATTGAAAAAGAAGCCGCGTTTTTTTTTTTTTTTTCCACTGTGTACTATAATATAAAATATTGCATAATATTTAAATATTTGGTAAATACTAGTATCATACAGTATTTTATTTTCCTTTTTACGTCATCATTAGTTGGACCAAATATTCTCTTAAATATGTTTTCTTTCGAAACATGCTGAAATTTTAACAGATTTTCAAATTGTTCAAATTTTTTGCTCCATTATGTTCTCAATAGACGTATTAAAATTGAACAAAAATGAATTTCAACGTTTCTGGAAAAGTTTATTTTTTAGGAATTTAGGTAACCCTATACTCCTTAAAGAAATACAATTTTACAGCCGAGAATCGAACCCAGTGTCCCAGAATACTATTCAGGCACACAAACAGTAAATTCTTGCAATCTGAAATAAAAGAGAAAAATTTCGTACCATTAGTTCCTTATAGTTTAAAAGACGAAATTTTATGGCCACTTAAAAAAAACTCCAAAAGAATATCTCTTCTGTAAGAAAACAACTTTTGTACTTCTTTTGAATAGAAGGCGTGACCCTCTTTGAGTATTATGGCGCATTCCCCATCACCCTCTTCCACCCGACATACTTCGAACTTTACCTATAACACCCACACATGAACATTGCCCACTTTTATACGGAGGGAGGACTTAAAGCGGCTCTTCCTCAACCAACTTGGTACAGTATTGTGGTGTAGCATTAACGGTCTCTCTATGTAATAACTCACACTCGTATATAACTGTGACGTCCTTCCTCTTTTGTAGCTGCCTGAGTGCTATTAGAAATAATAAGAGGTAAGATTTTAATGTACGATAACATAATATATAGTGCGTTTAGGAAACAAAGTTCCAGTATTCGAGGGGATAGGTGTATTCTTTATAATTCGGCGGTTCTCTGATGTATTAGTCATAAGTAATGCCACTAGTGATTTCCAATTTATCTAGAGAATTTGGAAATCAAGAGTGGCATTTGTTAGGACTATTTAACGAATAAAATTAAGCTGTTTACTCACAAATCATTATTTAACTATAGTTATTTTAAAATATTTATGTATTTAATGTAAACGGCGATGTTTGAAAACAAATAAGAAACGATAGGTACGCTTCATCTGCTTCTTTTGTTTATCACTGCAACCAGATCATACTATTTATTGCCAAAGGAACGCAATATTGTAAGAATGCTCTCTAGTGGAGAAAAAGTGAAACACACCAAACTGTATATTAATTCATTTCTGATGTCGTATGATGTAAATATGACAATTATATTTTTCTGGATTATTACCTGGGAAAAGATACATTTAAGAAAGTGCAAACAGTGGTTTCTTTTTTTGGTGATATAATAAATTGCTACAAATGTTTTTATATTAACTCCTGCGAGCGCTATGTGTTGACATCTATGCACTGGTAGCCGTATATCTTATAGGCTCAGTTACTGCAAAATAATGGTCAGACCTGTTCAGAATATTAAAAAGGAGGAGCTTTCTTTAATATGTTAAATTTAACACTGGTAAATATTTCGTGAAACACGACCCCGATTGGTTGTAAAACAGAAATCATTGAAACGTGATTGGTCATTGACTCCCATTTGGGGCATGAGTTAAATAACTTTTATAAGATTCATGATGTGTTCCGTTGAGGTTTATTCAAAATTAATATAAAATTATGAAATATTCACCTGAAAGGTCCGTCTCCTCAACTTAATTAATCATTTAACTGTAGCGCTTTCGGGACTTGTCCCATCATCGGCAGGATTCAAAACTGGTGTTTCACTGAAGATCTGGTAGAGGGGGTTGCATGTATTGGGTTCGTTTTCGTTTATCAGACTGTCGTTGTGAGCTGCTTTCATGATTTCCATCTCTTCGAGTAAGTTTATCTTCGCTGGATTATTTTCTCTGTGCATTACTGTACGTAAAAATAGCATACAGAACCAATAACAAATTAAACAACATAATAAACAATAACATTGAAGAAAATAACATTTTCAACAGCAAAGGAGTTTATAAACTGACATGTAAGGACTGCAACAAATTTTATATAGGAAGGACAAACAGGAGTTTTAACATCAGATTCAAAGAACATTTTCGAGACTTCATTCACGCAGAAGGGAAATCAAGCTACGCAAAACACGTTATCCATGAAGGACATCGCATGTTAAATATTGAAAACACGCTAACAGTAATGCACAGAGAAAATAATCCAGCGAAGATAAACGTACTCGAAGAGATGGAAATCATGAAAGCAGCTCACAACGACAACCTGATAAACGAAAACGAACTCAATACATGCAACTCCCTCTACCAGATCTTCAGTGAAACACCAGTTTTGAATCCTGCCGATGATGGGACAAGTCCCGAAAGTGCTACAGTTAAATGATTAATTAAGTTGAGGAGACGGACCTTTCAGGTGAATATTCCATAATTTTATATTAACGAGTTAAATAGTCGTCAAAATATCTCTGCAGACGGAAGAATTACGAAGCTCTGTTTGTTGCTACATGTGACGCCATATAGGGCAGTGTATACTGTCAGCGTCTCACGTCCCATTCCCCTCCGCACTCATAGATAGCAGTGTCACGTGTTATATTCCTGCATAAACACGACTGCAGCGCCCTCCGTCAACAACTGCGCTTACTCCTTAAACGGGTAATATGTGGTTGTATACTCGCCCTTTATCTCTCGGTTCCGAGTTCACTACTTGTTCATTCCATGTGTGATTCGTGGTGAATGAATTGGAGCCGAGGTAGATTTTTCTCAGAGTTTTTCCCGTTTTTCTCTCTGTCGAATGTTCATTCTACATTCTAATAAGTCAAACTTTTTAGGAATTCAGGACGTTGTACAACTTCACCTTAATTGAATTATATGTGTTTTGAAGACTACAAATATCTAGGAACAGTGTTTACAAATGGGAATAAGGCGCAAAAGGAAATAAAAACACATACGTAACCATGTCTACAAACTCATGCTACAGTATTATAAAATACAGGGATTTTTTCAGCCCAACTAAAGTTGAAAGAAAACTATATAAAACAGATTCGTCCAGTTATGCGGATGCGAAACATGGTATCTTATTTCGTGAGGGGACAAAAGATTACGAGTATTAGAGAATAAAATGATTAGGATAACACTGAGGAACAAAAAAAGGAACTTTTTTTGTCTCAGAAAGAAATATATATGATTCTGATAGTATTTTTTCTCCTGAATTCAAATATGATATATTTTTTTTCTCCATCGCGCAAGGTTTCCGAGAGACAGGAATGTATAATTTCAAACACTTTAAACATTCGGACTCACCTAGAAAGTAAGAAATTGCGATTTTCTGCTATATTTCGCCTGTGGAGCATCCCTCTTGATGGTCCAACAATAATCGGCCATCATATTAGGATTCCATTTGCCTTGATATCTCTTTTCCATAGTTAAAATCTCCTGAGGTAGCTCATTTGGTTTTATTTTAAATTGACAAATGGACGAAAAAACGTTTATTAAAAAAAATATTTAAATTCATTAATTGAAATTGAAATAAAAAAACTGTGGGTGATGGAGAAATTCCGAAAACATACAGGGTGGACCGCTCGAATGGACCTAATTTCAATTGCTTGTTACTGGCAAACGGTTGAAGATAGAAACTTAAAACAACGTTCATAGTACAGAAAAACTCACCAAGTTTCGAATCCTGTCGGTAGATGGCACAAAGATACGTTTCTCGTTGGATCTAATTAATTCATTATACAGGGTGGACCGCTCGAATGGACCTAATTTCAATTGCTTGTTACTGGCAAACGGTTGAAGATAGAAACTTAAAACAACGTTCATAGTACAGAAAAACTCACCAAGTTTCGAATCCTGTCGGTAGATGGCACAAAGATACGTTTCTCGTTCTTAGATTTAATTGTTTGTGAAAATGGCGACTCCGCAGATGAAAGCGCAAGCTGTTTTGTGGTATGCGGAGTTTAAATCAATCATTAGAGTTCAAAGGGAGTTCCGGCGTGTGTTTAACCGTGATGCTCCAACTGCTAGAAGCATAAAGAAGTGGCGTGATACATTATTAGCTACAGGATCTGTGTTGAAGAAGCATGGTGGTGGTCGCAGAGCATCCGATGAAATGGTAGCAAATGTTCAAGCCGCATTTGAGCGAAGCCCCCGGAAGTCATTAAGAAGAGCTTCGCGGGAACTTCAAATACCAAATCGACATTACAACGGATTGTCCACAAACGCCTCAAACTGCACGCATATAAAGTGCAGTTAGTGCAACGTCTGGAGCCGAATGACATGCCGAAACGAGTGGAATTCGCCAATACGATGCTGGACCGTCTCGGCGCTGATCCTGACTTCATGACCAAGATTTTCTTCTCGGACGAAGCCACTTTCCATTTGTCAGGCAAGGTAAACCGGCATAATGTGCGGATCTGGGGATCGGAGAATCCTCACGCTATTCAAGAGCATGTTCGTGATAGTCCGAAGATGAATGTTTGGTGCAGTTTGTCACATAATAAGGTCATTGGACCGTTTTTTTTCTTCGCCGAGAAAACTGTTCGTGGTACCACATATCTTGACATGCTGGAGCAGTTCTTCTTTCCACAAATTGAACAACTGCAGCCTAACATCGTTTTCCAGCAAGATGGTGCTCCTCCCCACTGGTCCAATGAAGTTCGTACGACTTTGGACAACATTTTCCCTGGCCGTTGGATTGGTAGGGGAGGACCAATCGCGTGGCCCCCGAGATCTCCCGATTTAACACCCACTGGATTTCTTTCTCTGGGGCTATGTCAAAGATAAAGTTTACACCACCCCAGTCAAAGACCTTCGTGATCTTCGTGAGCGCATCATAGAGGCTATTGAGAACATTCCAGAAGACATACTCCAACGTACTTGGCAAGAAATTGTTCATCGCTTTGATATCGTCACAGTGACTGCTGGGGCTCATATAGAGATGTGGTGATCTGGATATCAAAACTTGGTGAGTTTTTCTGTAATATGAACGTTGTTTTAAGTTTCTATCTTCAACCGTTTGCCAGTAACAAGCAATTGAAATTAGGTCCATTCGAGCGGTCCACCCTGTATTTGAAAATACGATATAATATGCATTAAGTACAACTTTTGGTACTCATGAGACAAAAATCATGTTGATCAGTGTATTTTTTTGACTATATAGAGATGAATATATAGGCGGATTGAGAAACTACATAACAAGACAAATAAACAAGTGAATCGAGAAAACTACATAATAATGTGCAACTTGATCTTTATGAAAAACCAGATGTAATAACAGCAGTTAAGTATCGTATACTGCATCTAGCACGAATAGGATATGAAAGAGGGGTATGGAAACATCTTCTAGAAAAACAGAAGGAAAGTGCCCAGTTATTAGGTCAAGAATTATTTTGGAGAATGGCATTAATGATGACCTGAGGGAGGTGATTTTTACAGGTGTCCCGCGCCATAGCCGAATGGTTGAGGGAAGATGCCTTGGGCGCTTAGCTACGGGATATGAGCGGGATCGATTCTCCATGGGGAAATATATTTTCTCATAGAATTTCGGTCAGTATGAGACTTGTGCTCACCCAGTATCGTGAGGATTTTGCGTAGCTACAATAAATAACGTCTGCAGATTAAGAAAACCAGGTATAAGGCTGGGGGATCCGAAATGCTAACCACAGGTCACCATTATACTGACTGCAATTAACACATGGTTTGGTAGGCCAAGGGCCTTCTAGTTCTGTCTGGCATGGAGTTTGTTGAAATATACTGGGAATGACTGGAAAATATTATATCGGGATATGGATGTATGGAGAGCTTATGTCCAATATCAAATGTTCCTCCGGATGCGAAATTGCCTGTGAGTAAGAAAATATTTTAAGAAATGGCCTCACAACTTCTGAATGAATGTGGGAACCAAGACCTTTTTGTTCACATGCATTTAAGATGGATTGACCCCGAACAAAAGAAGATGTTTTTACTCTCGTAAGCAAAACCCATAGACGGATCGGATCAAGTGAACTCTTTGATCCAGAAAAGGAATTCCATTTTCTAGAATAGGAAAGCAGATTTGCGTTGCAATGCTAGATGACTAGAATTCTTTTTCCCTCTAGCATTTAGATGTACATTAAGGAAGCAAGCATTGTTCCGGAGAACCGCTATCACCACAGGTGGGCATCCTCCGCTACGAGGGGTAATGCAGTCACAACATTCTTTACCTTCAGGTGGCAGTTATAATTCCGACCAGTTGCTAATCCAGTGCCTACAGCAACACAGAGGCAAATGCCTGTATCAAGTAGTAATAATAATATGATGAAAATGTGCCAAAAAATATGAGTGGAAAAATGAAACTAAGAAAAATATAAAGTTTTTTTTTCAGCATGTTCCATCACAAAGAAAGTAATACTACATGCTTTAATTCACAAAATTATTTACATAAAATTATTTGCAAAAAAAAATTGTTTTCATTGATTTTCTATGGCCACTTGTACTTTTTTTTTTAAATATATTTGCTCCACTCATTGGATTGGCTTTGTTTTGCTCTATAGTCTGTCTAAATCTATTGAATTAACGAATGAGTTTATTAATTCAACTGTGTACTCCTGTACTAGTCTTACTTTATCGAATGTCCATTTACCATATTTCTTAATCATGTTGTTCTTAAATAACTGTCTTTCTGTTTCTAGTTTTGTACATTCAAACAATAGATGATCTATGGTTTGATCTGAGTTTCCGCATGTACACAAGGGGCTGTCTTTTATTTTAAAACGATAGTAATAACTGATTATTATTTTCCCATACCCTGTTAAGGATAACAGGTGGCCTTGACTGTTAATGTTTGGGAGAAAATATTAACCCTTAAATTGGCAAAACACTGACTAACTGACTGGATAAGGCAAAGTCTAGCTTCGCCCAGTGCGCTGCGTATGTTAGAACCCACTAGGGCTCTTTGGCAGCTAAGTTAATAGTGGCTATCATTACGGGGTTGTAGTTAACTTAACCCGAGCCTATTTGGCGGCGCTAGCGTTTGTGTGCGAATGGTGATGAAATTTGGACAGAGATAGGGATGTGATGACCTGAAGCAGGACATCAGAAACCACATTGCTTTCAAGCCGAGAGTCGGAAATCCAGCATTGTGGGATGAGCCACGCTACTCCAGGTGAGAGCACATCGCCAAATCTCTGGCTGGAGTTAATGAGGAATAAATCGGATGAATATGTTTCTATGTACAGCACGCCACTGGGGCAAGCGTCCCATACTGCGTACCATAAAATTTGTATGCAAAGATGTAAATTTGTGCATCTTGCTTACATTTTCAGTTATCATGGCATCAATATGGGGAAGTTGCGCTACGTTGTGTAGGTCTGTCATCCTTGTGAAACGCGGTGATTGAAAAATTATTTTCAAACAGTTATTCTGTGTAATTTGTATTCTTCGTTTATGCTGTTTTGCGAGGATGCTTCAGGCCTCACATCCGTACAGTAGCATGCTGCGGATCACGCTTTTATACAGTAAAAGCTTGATCTTACGTGACAATGCATTCGACGTGAAAAATGGGTATAAAATTGCAATTGCGGCATTTGCTTTATGTTGTAGATGTCGAATATGAATTTTGAACGTACGCTTGGGGTCCAGACGGACCCCAAGATACTTAACTGAAGTTTCTAGGCGAAGATTTTGAGTTCCCAAGGTTAGTTGGATGGGTGACTGTCTGGTTGATTTAGTGAAAAGGATCGCCTGGGTTTTTGTCGTATTTATCTTTATGTTCCATAACTGGAACCAAATATAGATACGGTTGAGAGCGGTTTGGAATATATGGATTCGATTAGGAAGAGATTTGAAGGTAGTCTGGTAAAAGAAACAGGTATCATCGGCGAATGATGCGGTATGGATGTAGGGGATAGTAGGAAGGTCTGATACGTATAACGTATACAGTAAGGGTGAAAGGACAGCACCATGTGGAACTCCCGCCAAGATAGCCTTGTAGTCCAAATTATACCCACTGATCGAAACATAGAATTTTCTGCCAGTGAGGTATTTTGCAATTAATTTAATAAGTGGTGTCGAAATTTGAAATTTGATTATTTTATAGATAAGCCCATTTATCCAGGTCGTATCAAATGCCTTCTCAATGTCCAGGAATACAGCGATGGTACTACGTTTCCTGTTATGACCCGTGACAATATGATCAACCAGACTTACTAGCTGGAGCGGAGTGCTATGTAAATTTCGAAATCCAAATTGGTGGTTTGGTAAAAGAGCTTTGTCTGTAACTTCAATTTTGAGTCTTGCCAAAATTATTTTCTCCAAAATTTTGCGCAGTACAGGCAGCAGACTAATTGGTCGCAAATTGTCTGGGTCTGATGGATTCTTGCCGGGTTTTGAGAGGGTTATGACTTTGGCAAGTTTCCATACGTTAGGAAAATACTGTAACTTAATACAGTATTTAAAGATTTGGATTAAAAGGAGTAAGGATTTGATGGGTAGATTTTTGACAGCAAGGTTCGAGATACCATCGCTGCCAGGGCACGGTTAGGATTGAGGTTACGTATAATTGTACACACCTCTGTAAGGTGGATATCTGGAAGGACATGTGGGATAGGAGTAGCAAGAAACGTAGTAACAACGTCATTTACCTCAGTCTCATGTACTGGAGTAGTGAGTTCATGTGGTCGGAACCGATTGGCCAGATGTGTAGCAAGGACCTGGGCCTTATCGCCAGGGTGATAGTCCCAGGTACCATTGCTGCTGATTGCAGAAGGAGGAGCAGGAGCTCTACTCCTTCTGATCCTTTTAAGAATATCCCACGGAGGAGTTCGATCAATATTTTGTTGAGTCATAGACTTTTCCCATCGGTCCTGATTAAGTTGCTGCAATCGGCTTCGTACCAGATGAACATAGCGATTGTATACTTGTTTGTGTTGACGGGAGCCGAAACGTCTGTATAATCGAAGATAGTAGCGCTTTGTTGATAAATAATGTTGAAGTGTAGGGTCCGTGTATTTTTGTTGTGCAGTGTAGTTTGTTGGTGTTGTTGATAGTCTAACAGCTGTTTTTATAGTCGCCTGAAAATTTAGAATGGCGTCTTCAAGTTGTTGTGAAGACTCAACAGAAAGTGTAGGCTCAATGCATTGATAGAGCATGTAAGTGTATTTCTGCCAGTCGATTTGCGCTTTTTGTATAGAAAAAGGTGGCGATAATTTAAAAAATGGTGTAATTTTAAAGTGTATGGGTGTATGATCCGAGTCCAATACGTTTTCAATGGTGTTAATGTGTGCTGATATAGGTACAATCTTCGAAAGGACTATGTCAAGAATATCGGATCGAATGCCAAAAGCTGTGTGACGGAAGAAAGTGTGATCCCTTGGAGCAGATATTTCTATGTTTTGAAGCTGACAATAATTTTGAAATATGAGGCCTGAGGCATTTTGGACACGACAATTCCAGAAATGATGTTTAGAATTAAAATCTCCCGCAAGCAAATAGCTGCGGGAAACAGAAGTTAGGATATTGAGGTCGTGTCTGGTTAATTGTCTTAAAGGCGATTTATAGATAGAGGCGATGAAGGTGGTTTGATTTGGGGAAGTTGGGACTAATTTTCCAGTAGCCTCAATAAATTGAAGCATGGGAATGTTGGTCACTCTATGGCTGATGGTTCTTTTGATGCAGATGGCTGTTCCTCCAAGGGGACCGTCAAGACGGTCATTACGGTATGTATAATAGTTTCGGATTTTAAACCGATCTTTGGGTTTAAGATGGGTTTCATTCAGAAGAAGAATGTCTGTATCTCCTTGTTGTATGAGTGTTTCTAGTTCATGAGACTGCCTGGCTATTCCATTGGCATTAAATGCCAGGACATTAAGATAGCTTCCATGTGCGAAATTAGCCATTGTCACCGATACACATATTCACCAATTGTGACAGGAACAACAAGCGCTCCATTGGAGATTTAAAGCCAGCCAATATAGGCTGGAAATCTTGGAGTGCCTATTGTGCCTGTTCGGTCATTAAGGGGTGAAATACAGGCTGCGTCTGTGCTCGAGCAGTGCTACGATCAATGCGTTGTTGAGCTTGATTGCCAGAACTTATGGCTTGACTGAAGGATAAGGTGGGGTTTACTTTTATACAAGTAAAAGTATGTGGAGTGTGAACATTAGGTGTTGGAGGTTTGGGTTATTGGGCTTTTACATAAGCTTGCTTAGCTACCTCATAAGCTGGGCAGCTACGATAGGAGGCAGGGTGGCCTGTTGCACCGCAATTTGCGCATTGTAGTTTAGATGGATCAAGTTGTGCCTCCACTTTTATGGGGCATTCTTTATGATTGTGTGCCTTTGAACATACATCGCATCGGGGCGTCAGGTTGCACCCTGCGAAGGTGTGATTAAAGTTCTGGCAGTTATAACACTGTTTGAGCCCAGAACGCGGCCTGTATGGTTCCACAGCGACAACTGTGTACAACAAGCGATTTAGATTGTAAATTTCTCGAGCTGCAGTTGTATTCTCTAACTCGATAACAAATAGGGGACGTAGGATGGTGTTCTCTCCGTCCTTTTTTGAAATTTGCTTGATTGTTTTTATAGGATACTCTAGCGCCAGGAGCTCGCTATGTATGTCTTCAGTAGGGGTTGAGGATGGCAATCGCTTGAGTACTACCCTCAGTGGAAGATCTTTCTTAAGTTGATAAGTGTAATATTGTTTGTTTACACTTTTGAAAAAATCTTTAACTCTTGAAAATCCTCCACTGAGGATGCATAATATCGAAGACCTTCACGGGTGTTCACCACTTTGAGATCACTTTTGATTTGTTTTCTTATTTCTCGATTTATTTTAAAAAGGTCCCCGTGTCCCATTACAGTAATAGGTGGGGGCCTTTTTAATTTAGGTTGATTTGGATCTGTTTCTTTGTTGGCGTTCACCCGTGAGGGCCCAGGAACTGTTGTCACTGTGTCACACCCTTTATCCTTATTTGTTAAGGGGCCAGCAGGAGGGTTCCCTGCAGTGGTGTCAATTTTTGATAAAACGTCAAATCTATTTTGAGTTTCCACTGCTGGGATCACAGCTTGCGGTAGGACCTGCTTTCCCTTACGGTTGGATGACTTTATTGTTTCTACTTTTTCTGTTTTTCTTTTCTTGGGATCATTGGGGTTTTCTTCATTTTCTTTGTCTTTTGCTTTTTCAGCTACTTGACGACTTGTTTTGTCTCTTTTAGGTTTTGGTAATTCTTTACGCATATTATCATGGAGGAAGCAAGCAGTTTGTACTTCCACTGCAATAGCTTTTACTTCCATGAGTAAGTCATGGTACATTATTGATTGGTCTGGTTCATTATTCATTAAGTTATTCAACCGATTGAGGGAAAACATGGTGAGGTCCCGAGCTGCGTCAGTACGCTCGTACTCTGGGTATGCCTGTAGGTAGTTAAACACTATGAATATGGTACTTTTTATTTTTTCAGTAATTTCAAAAAATGTGCTACTTTGTTTAAAGTTTTTACTTTTGACATGAGCTTCAAATTTTACTAAGGCATCGTCCGAGAGATTGAGCGGCCTGTATTCCTCCTCCTCGTCCATTTCCAACACCTCGACAGTACCCTTGGCAGCTGCCATGTTTGGTGATGCCAAGACTTAGTTTGTGGGCACAAAAACACCAATCACAAACACCAACACCAGCAAATAAAGGTTGAACACCAACACTATATAGTTTAGTAGAAGGTGCAGTGACTACACCTCGATAATATACCACTATCACAACCAGTATAAAGTAAAAACTGTTGAAATTTCATGGCTGTAGTCAATGTAGGAATTGTCTTGAAGTCTATAAAATTAGCATTTGATATATCAATAAGATAATATATAATATCCTGTAGGAGATCACTTATGATGGCCAGGTCGATGTCTAAACATAGAACGAAGTCATCACTCTGAAGTGTCCAAATACTATATAAATATAATCACAGTTCACAATTCTGTGTTAAATTATTCGTTGCCTAATATGGCTACACGATTAAGTTTAAAACACTAAAATTGTAAATATTAATATTGTGAACAATATTCCTTCTTGGATTGTAACAAATATAACTCGTTTATAACTCAACAATTCTTAAACATGACAAAACAGAAATTATAACACAGATTATAATAAAATTTCAATAATTTCAGGTAAATAGGGATCTCACAATAATGAAGATTAATTCTATCACGGCTTACTAGATCTTTTTTTTTTTGGCAAAACAAAAATTTCTTCTGTTAGTTATTTGAATGTGGCGGACCGCAGTGAAAACGGAATCTTGTGTAACTGTTATTATTAGATATATTGTATAATTAGACACACATTTAAGTGGTTTCTTTTTGTTCGTTTTCTTCTGATTTATTTAAAATATCAAATTAATAAAAGAAAATGGCCTCCCTATTCAGATTATAGAAACTGTTAAGAGCTTGTACTATGGATCAAATATTTGTATTGACCCTCAGTTGACTAAAAATAAGACTTTTTTCAAATAAACCAAGGAGTACGACAAGGGTGTTCACTCTCACCTATATTATTTAATATTTATATGGACGATATCCTAAAAGAATGGAAGAAGGTTTTAACTAATGAAGGAATATTAATTGATAATAAAGATAAAATAAATGCTTTATTATTCGCTGACGATGTTGTACTTTTAGCAGATTCTGAAAATGAGCTCCAAATGTTAGCATATAAATTTAAATTAATAGCCAATAGACATAATTGTAAAATATCAATAAATAAGTCAAAAGTAATGACATTTATTGGTAAATATGGAATTAGATAAAAAATTGTACTGGATAACAAAATAATAGAACAAGTATCACATTTCCAATATTTAGGATGTGATATAACTTATAGAGAAAATAAAGATATAGAAAATAAAGTAAATAAATTTCAGGCTATTTGTGGAACCATAAAAAGAACCTTAGGTCGGAAAACAAGGAAAGATACGAAACTTAAATTATATAAAACAATGGCTGTTCCTTTGTTGTTGTATGGAAGTGAAAATTGGATAATGAAATCAAGGGATAAAAGCAGGATACAGACTGCGGAAATTCTGTTTTTACGTAATGTGAAAGGATGCACAAGAGCGGATAGAATAAGGAATGAAACTATACGAGAAGAATTAAATATATATAAAATTGAATTAGAATCAGCGAAAATAATAAGAAATGGACAGAACACTTAATGAGAATGAACAACGAAAGAATACCAAAAAGAACCTTCCTGTATAATCCCAGAGGAACAAGAGATGTTGGGCGACCACGTAGAAGATGGACTCCACTTTTAACTTCACCGGAACTGGCTGCATAGCCTAAACCTTGTAGTAGAAGAAGAAGAAAAAATTAATTGAGCCAACTGTTGTATCCAAATTGATCCATTACAAATTTAAGGGTTAAGTATGTAAGTAGGAAGTTTGGAAGATACATTGACTGCAAGTGTTAATACAAATGAAACAAGAAATTCGATTTTTTTTCTAAAATAAAAAAAATAAATTAGCTAATTAATTTTAGTGAGTTATATTATGTATTAGACCTTTATAAACCGGTTAGTAAAATACAGGGAAGCTACACTTAATTATATTTTCATATTAAAACCCTTTTTTTTTAGATGATCTTATGAAAACTGGACGCGGAGACATAAATCAATTTATAAAATTACAATGAGCAACAAAAAAGAAACTTTTTTTGTCTCAGAAAGAAAAATATGATTCTGATTTTTTCTCCCGAATTCAAATATGATATCGGTTTTTCTCCAACACGCAAGGTTTCCGAGAGACAGGCATTCATAATTTCAAACACTTCAATATTTTCTACATTCGTAACTACACAATATTCGAACATTCGGACTCACCTAGAAAGTAAGAAATGACGATTTTCTGCTATATTTCGCCTGTGGAGCATCCCTCTTGATGGTCCAACAATAATCGGCCAGCATATTAGGATTCCATTTGCCTTGATATCTCTTTTGCATAGCTGAAATCTCCTGATGAAAGTGTTCCCCGTTTTATTTTACAATGGACAAATGGACGAAAAAACGTTTATTAAAAAATCATTATTTAAATCCATTAATTGAAATTGAAATAAAAAAACTGTGGGTGATGGAGAAATTCCCAATACATATTTGAAAACACGATAAAAAGCTGCATTAAGTACAACTATTGGTACTCATGAGAAAAAAATCATGTTGACCAATGTTATCAAGATATTTGCACATGCGGGAAGCACTAAATCAAATAATAGCACTTTTTTATTTTCAAAATATCAAAATTTATGCTAGTTTCCTCTCTCTCTCTCTCTCTCTCTCTCTCTCTCTCTCTCTCTCTATCTCTCTATCCCTCATTCTGTTTCCCTGCGTTAGTTTTAACCTCCTCTTTTACATCTATGTTTACTTGTCCCACGACTCCCGGGTCAGGTACTGTACTCCCACAGAATGAAAACCCCAAGAAGGAATGCGGCTGAGCCGAACGCCACGCGAGTCTGTTGTACACTTCGAAAACATAGTTTGGCAATGCGCTGCAAGCTTAATTAAAAATGTATATAGCATACGAGTATAAAGCTAGTGTTACGTCATATGAGTGGAATAGTCATAAGTAATGCCACGAGTGATTTCCAAATTATCGATAAATTCACGACTCACGAAGTGAGGAGTGAATTTATCTAGAGAATTTGGAAATCAAGAGTGGCATTTGTTAGGACTATTTAACGAATAAAATTAAGCTGTTTACTCACAAATCATTATTTAACTATAGTTATTTTAAAATATTTATATATTTAATGTAAACGGCGATGTTTGAAAACAAATGAGAAACGATAGGTACGCTTCTACTGCTTCATTTGTTTATCACTGCAACCAGATGATACTATTTATTGCCAAAGGAACGCAATATTGTAAGGAGGAGCTTTCTTTAATATGGTAATCATAACACTGATAAATATTTGGTGAAACACGATTCTGATTGGTTGTAAAACAGAAATCATTGAAACGTGATTGGTCATTGACTCCCATTTGGGGCATGAGTTAAATAGTCAAATTAACACAATACACCTTGCTCGATCGCTAACTAATCTAATTAGTTATGTGCAATACAACTGTGCAACAATCGTCACGTCAGCTTTTGATAATGGTATGCTTGGAATACACCTGCATGTAAACTCAACATCTCCCATTCCGTACTAGACCCTTGGGTACTTTATTTCACTGGGAGTGCAGTATAAGGGCTGTGGGAAGAAATTATAACTATGGATCACATCATACTCTATGTGTTGTATAGGTTTTTTTTTTTCAATGTCACCTGTTTGTCATTCGACATTTCAGGTATTCTTTCCTGGCATTGACGTATTGTAACCCACTTTTGGGGTTGGGGCGCCTGGAAGGCGGGGTTACGCTGCCCCAAGATATGATGGGTGATGACGATGGGTAATAATGCGCTAGGAGAGTCCTTAAACCTAAACTTAATCTAATGAGGTGAATATGATATTGATGATAATGATGGCCAGATGATGTTCGGGGACTGTTTGGGCCTTAACGTATCCTGACATTTGTGTTACAGGTGAGGAAAATCCCCGAAAAAACCTCGCCCAGGAAACTTCTCCCGAGCGGGAATCGAACCCGGGCCTGCTGCGTGATAAGGCAGCACGCTACCTTGAGACCACAGCGGTGGACATATGTTTTAAAGTAAAATGTTAAAATATATACCTTTGGCAGGTGCCGTCGTCCTCCACTGTGTTACAATTTTCTTGATTTTAAATAGTGGTAACTGTAGGCCTTTCAGAAGTCGACTTCTATCATCGGCAGAAGAAATGTTTGATACTAACAGTTGTTGTTGTTGTTTTGAACTTAGATGTTCTTAAGGTGTGTTTGTCGTCTTGTGTTTGACCACATAAGAGCTTCCTGGGTCAATGCATTGTCGACGCCACTTCCCAAATTGCATGAACATTTTAAGACAAGATGCGCCATTTCATCATTCATTCATATTAAAACAAAGGAACGAATGTTACATGGAATATTATTATGGCCAGATACTGTTGGGGTGTAATATCCATCCATCCATAGTAATTCTGCCCGAGGGCAGGTCCTTCACTGCAATCATAGCATTTACATACTATGCTTGCAGCTTTACTAGGGAATTGTAGGTGTGGTAGCTTCCCGTTGCTTTCCACACTGTGAAGGATGATGATGATGATGATAAGGAAGATGATGATGATGATAAGGATGATGATGATGATGGCCTTATGATTTCGGGGACTGTTTGGGCCTTAAAGTTTTCCTGACATTTGCCTTACAGGTGAGGAAAAACGCCGATGAAACCTCACCCAGAAAAACTGCCCCGAACGCCGATCGAACCCGGGCCCGCTGCGTGACAAGGCAGCCCGCTACCTCGAAACCACAGCGGTGGGCGGGGTATACTATTTTCGCCTTAAAATTTCCTAACATTTGTCTTACAGCTGAGGAAAAAAATTCGAAGAAATTTTATGCAGGTAACGTGTGCCCACCAATATTGAGCTCGAATCCTCTGAGTCCGAAGCAATGACGTTGCCCAGTGGACAAATTTAGACAAATATATAGTAAATGTTAATTTAGAATTAGATGTATTGCGGTAAGTACATTAACATGTAGCGCTGAAAGAAGTCAGATTGTATAAAATAATGAAGTAGTGTAGGGGGATATGTTGTAAGTGGACAATAACTTAGCGTACGGACAAACGTAATGGTTGTGAGACACCCGCACTGCCGATACCTCCAGGGCAGCGTTATATTCTAAATTACTCCTTATACCGACCGAGTGGGAGGAAAAGACTTCCATTCTCAGGGCTGTCCATACGCCAATATCCTTATTGTCTGATTCGTTCGTAAAGTACTTTACAATATATTTTTCCGAACACTGACAAGAGACAAATTCCCCTATAACTTTCTGGTATCTGTGTCCCACCTTTCCCTTTGTATAGCGGTTGGATGACACCTGTCGCCCAGGCTTCCGGATAATCTCCTCCATTAAAAAGTTTGTTGAACGCAGTTTTCAAAACGTCTAATAATTTATTGGATGATATCATATTTTTCAAGAATTCCCCTGGTATTCCATCAATTCCAGGTGCTTTACCATTCTTTAAACATTTAATGGAAGAAACCACTTCATTTTTCGAAATATCCTGATCCAGTAATTGAATATGAATTGGGTCAGGGATCTCAACTATATTTCCTTGATTATATCTTAACCTCTCATTTCCCAGCACCCTATCAAAGTAACTTCTCCATTCCCGGGCGTTATTCTTGTCCGATTTATGGACTTTACTTTGAGTTCCCTTAACGCTTTCCATATGTCCGCAATGTTCCCACTTTTAGTCGCGACTCTCATTTCTTCGGATTTCTTATTTTGCCATGCTAGTTTTGTTTCTGCCAAAAATTCTTTATATTCCTTTCTCTCTTGCGCATGATTTTTTCTGCTTTCATCTGTGCTTTCTTTTCTAAACTTTAAAAGACTACTTTCGACAAATTTCTTCTTCTTTCTACATGCATTATTGTACCACCCTTTGTCCTTCTGGTTCATTGCGTAAATATCCTTATAAGTGAAGTGCACTAAAAATTTCAATAACAGACCTTTACGGTCGCGGTCGATGGATTTTTAGGATAGAAAAATCCAAGGAACAAGTCCTCCGAGAGGGACTTTAAGCCGTGGGTACCGAGTCCGAAGATTTTCAGGATCGTAAAAGTTCCTGAAGCCTGAATAAAAACGCCTCTAAGCAAAATTTGCTGAATTTTCCAATCGTAGTACTTCTTGGTTTCCGAGATGTCACTATGAGGCAGAACGCTGAACCCGAGCCGCTCAATGACATCTATCCGAAAACAAGTGGTTGAATTTCTCCCCTGTAGGGAGAGAACGCGTAAGTCTCATTGAGAAACATAAGGACTTACAAGTTCAAACTTTGTAAGAAATTAAATTTGCATCTTCATATGCCGCACGGGCTTAAGCTCTCTATATATCCATATCCTCAGCTAATGTTTTCCTATCATCCTCTGTACGATTTACTTCCCTCAAATCACGGTTAATGTTATTAATCACACCTCATTATTGGTCTGCCAACTGCGCGTTTTCTTTCTGGTTTTCCTACCCTGTGATTCCTTGCTACCTTCTCCAGGCCTTCTAACTACTCGTAAATAGACTACATCCAAGTGTGATTTTTCGAACTAATGCGTTAATAAGTTATTTCTAACCTCAGCCTGCACAGCTGTTAATACCTTGTGATAACCCCTTGCCAGGGTTACGGCGAAGATCCCATCGGCAGATACAGCAGGAAAGGAATCCTTCGGTACAGTGTAACTAGCGGAAGAGGCAACTAAAATATAGGGGTAGGTAGAACTCCTTGAGTCGTGGTGAAGATAATCAACCTAGGGGATGGAGACCCTGAAAACAAAACCTCCTCCTGGTGGTTAAAGTTTGTGCGTAAAACTTAAATTATTCATAAACTCCAAACAGTTGCAAGCCGTACTGATTTAAATGGAAAACGTTTCAGCGTGCAACTATAATATGGAGCCGGAACAGATCATAAATGGTCTAAACCATGACGGTAGATGATGATGATGTTATTTCTAGTGCCCCACTACTATATAACACTTCATGTTCCTAGATAAATGCCCCTGTGTTTGAGCCTTTGACATAGATTCCCTGAAGTAGTCCCCGCCCAGAGAACAGAATGGGAGACTATTTTATCTCCGGGAAATTTTACTTCAGTGGAACCTATATCCGCGTTTCTTGATGGTTGTATTTTTACGATGAAAGATCGTCACTCTTTTGACCAAGGTACTTTTTTATCTGATTTATTGCCTTTGATCTGTCCGATAATTCTTTCGGCAGCAATGCTACCTCCGGCATAGATCTTGTGGTAATTTAAATACGCGAGCCACTCCACAACGACAAGGTAAGGATACCATGAATTATTACTAAAATAAATTTAGGAACAAAATATTTTTAAACTTACAGATCGAATAGTTAAATATAGGAACGGCCTTAAAGAACATATTGAGAGAATGGCAGAAGAAAGGTTTCCAAAATTATTGCTGAATTAAAAACCACATGGAAGGAGAAATGTACTTCCACACAAAAGGTGGTCTGAATAATTATAACAATCCTATCTTTCATGAAACCGGAACGAGCCAACGGCTTAATTCTTGGATGATGAAGAGAAAGAAATTTATGTATTATCCGAATGGTCAACGTGGTGAAATAATGTTTAGAAATGATATATTTATAACATTATCATAAATAATGGCACGAGTGATTTCCAATTTATCTAGAGAATTTGGAAATCAAGAGTGGCATTTGTTAGGACTATTTAACGAATAAAATTAAGCTGTTTACTCACAAATCATTATTTATAATCATTATAATTATTTTAAAATATTTATATATATTTAATGGAAACGGCGATGTTTGAAAACAAATGAGAAACGATTGGTACGCTTCATTTGCTTCTTTTGTTCATCACTGCAACCAGATCATATTATTTATTGCCAAAGGAATGCACTAGCGGAGAAAATATGAAACACATCAAACTATATATTAATTCATTTCTGATGTCGTATGATGTAAATATGACGATTATATTTTTCTGGATTATTACCTGGGAAAAAATACATTTAAGAAAGTGCAAAAAGTGGTTTCTTTTTTTGGTGGTATAATCAATTGCTACAAATGTTTTTATATTAACTCCCGCATGTGCTATGTGTTGATGCACTATATATACAATCTGGTAGCCGTATTTCTTAGCGAGTCGGTCACTGCAAAATATTATTCAGAATGTTAAAAAGGAGGTACTTTCTTTATTATGATAAACTTTAGTTGGTAAATTCTAGGGAAAACACGACTGTGATTGGTTGTAAATCGAAAATCATTGAAATGTGATTGGTCATTGACTCCCATTTGGGGCATGAGTTAAATAGTCTTTGAGACCCCTGATTACGATGTCGAGCTTCAAACTCTCCGGTGAGCGGAACTATATAGGGGTATAAAAATTACGGTACGTGTTTCATATCAGTAATATTCTCGAGTTGAGTGCCACGCCCAAGAATTGGGGGCTTTTTCTTCCGTCTAAATATGCATGAAGTTTAATGCTAGAAATTCTAACACAATATAAAACTTAATTTGCTTCCACAATTCGTGGATACCATTTCTCAAAATTTGGATCAGAATACAAAATATTGATTGTAGAAAACAAATTATCTGCTCTCCATCGAAGACGGTCTCAAATATTTTGAAAACAGGTTCACAGGATAGACTTCCCATTTTCTATAAAAGATTCTTACACACTGGTAAATCATATAACGAAACTTGAAGAAGCACTAATATTAGATTGCTAATGCATTTTCATATTAAAATCATCTACAGCTTACTCACATCCGACGTAATGCCAGGACAAGTGATGAGATGGGGACACCATTATTGAAGGTTTATGATACACAAGCATGCCGGCTGACCATATATTTGGTATCAATCCAGGGGCAGATGAAATTAAATGTAACGAAATATATGAGTTTGGAAAAAAGATGGAATTAAGTTTTTTTGGGGTACAAACAGGAGAATTCCAGAGAAATGTCTGTCCTAGTTTCGAATCGTCGACCTCTAATGCCGTATGAAGTAACCGAGTCACGAACTCCATGTCCATCTTTCATTCCTCATTCGTGCCAGATGCCCTACTCATCACAGTCTACTACATTTAATTGTTCTTATTATTCTGGTTTTCCATTAAGATCACGTAACTCACTGTTATTTAGTTTTCAACATAACCTGTCGTTTCGCCTCTCTATAGGTCGAAGTGACAGATTAGTAAAATTACTATATACAGAATCATTGCAACAAAACAAAATATGAAAATTTCAAGAAAAAAAACCAAATCAATGGCAATATCCAAGGACCCACGTCGTGTTAAATTAGAAATAGAAGAGGAAAAGTATAGAACAGGTCATGAAATTCACATATTTAGTAACAGAAAGTAATAGCAGTAACAGAATAGCAGATGAAATCCTCCACCAAGCAAATAAAGGAAACAAAATGTTGGGGATGTTCAAACAATACTGCTTGGAAAAATTAAAATTTAGGAATAGATACAAAAGTAAGAATTTATAAATCTGTCAAAAGACGAATTTTAACATATGGTTGTGAATGCCGAACAGAAACTAAAAAAAAAAAAAAAACTAACTAATGAAACAACCGAAATTAAAGTTTTAAGGAAAATCATAGAGAGAGAAAATTCGCTGCTCTGTTATTAGAAAAGAATGTGAAATTGAACCTATAAACCTTTGAATAAATGATAGAAGACTAAATTGGAACAATCACATAGATAGAATGGAGAACAGTACATTAGTGAAGTAAGTACGTGACTGGACACCTCAGCAGAAAAGGCCATTAGGAAGACTACAACTACGATGGAAAGACGTCACCATACCCTGGACCTGAAGTGAATGAACATGCAACAAGCTGCCAGCTTTCATGCGTAGAGGAAGAAGAAAAATAAGAAGACTATATATAGAATGTAGGCCTAATTAAATTTAATAACCGAACTTTTAGGCATGGTAGAATGGACCAGAATGGATTAAAATATATGTTTTTTATGACCATGGATCTGAAACAAATTATTGAATGGTAAAACTGGAAAATGTCACATATTGTAAAGAACTAAAACACTATAGTTGTAACGTTAGTTATGTCACTCACGCTTAAACTCATTTCACTTTGAAATCCTTTATAAAAACTGTTCAAAAGTGCGGCCTCCTGCTTCAATACGATCTCTGCAACGATATACGGTATCATTGCATGTCATATATTTTCGAAAACTCTAGGCATGCTCAGCAGTGAATCGGCAGCTACAAGGACCCTAGTGACGAATATTCTATCGATTAAATTCCATTCCATAGTAATTCTGCCCGAGGGCAGGTCTTTTACAACAATCATAGCCTTTTTCATGCTATGCTTAACAGCTTTCCGCACCGGTGAAGGATGATGATAATGATAAGAATGGTGATGATGACCAGATGATTTTCTGGGACTGTTGGACCCTAAGCTTCCTGACATTTGTCATACAGGTGAGGAAGAAACCCGAAAAAAAACCTCACCCAGGAGTCTGTCCCGATCAGGAATCGAACCCGGGCCCGCTGCGTGACAATGCAGCACGCTACCTCGAGACCACAGCGGTGGACTATCGATTCAATTGAAGTATCATATACTAGGCCCTTCAAGTGCTCCCCCCCACAAAAGTCATATGGGTGAGGTGTGTGTATTGAACAGGCAATCCAATGACCCTATCCACTTCACACCGAATTTTCAGTTCAAATGTTCTGGAACTTCATGAGACTAATGAGAAGGTACAGCTTCATGTTGAAACAAACAACGTTGAATATCAAGAGGAACGTATTGGAGGAGCTGCGGTAATGCATTCTCCAGAACGCAGATTACCATCCAGATTTAATGGAAGCATCTACAGCCCAATCAAATTCTCCCCACTAATACCTTCCCAGATATTAAGAGTAAATTGACGTTGGTGTGAACGTCAAGACGGCGTTAGGATTTTCATCTGTCAACTGGTGTTGGTTGTGAACGTTGACTATTCCAATTTAGTTAAACAATATTTTATCGGTGAACAACATAAAGCTACTAAAATCAGGATCCACAGTGCATTTCTGTAGGTACTATTTACAAAATTCAACCCGCCGAAGATAGTCTTTTGGTGTAAGCGCTTCCACCTTATTGCGGATGAAATAGATACAGCTGTTTCTTCGAAATCCGAAAAATGTGTGGTCTACATGCAATTGCTTTGCAAACACGTCTTGTGCTTGTTGGTGGCGTGTTTCGACTATTTCTAAAACGTTCTCCATTAACGTTACATTCTGATGTCATGTCATGTTTCCTAATGAATGTAAACATTGATGTTTGAAGCATGAATAACATAATTAAGGTTTTTTTCATTATTATTTAATTGTAATATTATTGTGTTTTCTTTATGTAATTGTAATGTTATTGCTTTTTTTTTGTTTTGTTGTTTATTTTTCTTCACACTAGTAGCAATTATTTCTTTATGGTAACGGACTGTCAAAAGCACGTACGGCTTACTGCCCGTGCGACCCATATTTGTAAATAATATTGTAAATATCTTACTTTTGTCTAATAAAGTCCTACTACTACTACTAATTAAGGTTAGAGGTGTAGTATTTTTGTTCTTTACAGTATAACACAAAATCCAGTTTTCTCATTCAATAATTAGTCCCAAATCCATGGCGATATAAGAAAAACAATTGTTTTAGTTTATTCTACCATCTCTAGAAATTTGGGTACTTCATTTAGATATACCTGTGTAATTAACGATGTTTTTAACAGTTCAGCTCACTAGCGTCTCAATTCAAATTTGGGTGTGAAAAAGTCGACAGATTGTGCTTAGAGGCATCTTATTTCAGGCTTGAGGTTATTTTACGTTCCATTAAACTAAACACGGTGTCCACGGTTTTGCTTCCGTTCCGAAGGAAGTCATGCTCAAAATTGTTACATCTTAAAAATACATCGATCCTTCCTGGGTTTGAACCTGCAAATCTCAAAACTTAGAGACAAGGGTTGGGTTTCAAAGGGAAAAAGCTACAATAATTGGAAAATATAGAAAATTGTCTTAACATGCCGTCCAGTCGCTTTTCCGCTTCAGCTATTTGTTCCTGTATATTAATAAGACATCTCAATATTATATTTAAAGCACTTTTGCAAGAAAAGTTTGAAAAACTGAAATATTACACAGTATTTGAATTCTTAGTAAGATATATTCTTCTTCTTCTTCTTCTTCGGTTTTCCCCCACTTATAGATTTGCCGTCTTCAGTTTCCATTTATCTCTATCATTCCAATCTCCCTCTTCCAAATTCCTATCCAATATGGTTCTGACGTAGGTTTTCCATTTCCATCTTGGTCTGCCACGTTTATTTCTTCCAGGGGGTGACCATTGGTATATATTTTTTGGCCATCTTTCATTTTCCATTCTTTGTACATGACCATGCCATTTAAGCGTTTGATTTTCAATCCTCTTAACAACAGATGTGGTGACATTCATTTCTCTCCAAAGGAGTTCATTTCTTAATTTATCCTGTCTTGTTTTTTGGAGGCTTCTTCTAAAATAATCAAATTCAACTGTTCTAATTTTATTCTCTTGTAATTCCGCCAAAGATCAAGTTTCACTTCCATACGACAAAATATTCTGTATTATGCTCTTATAAATTTTCATTTTAGTTTCCTTTGTAATATTTTTATTCCAAATTATTCCATGTAATGTCTTAGTTGCATTTTTTGCCATTACAATTTTAGTCTGTACATCTCTCTCACAGGTACCTAAACTTGTAATTATTGACCAAAGATATTTTAAAAATTCACATTTTTTTTATTTTCCCTGTTTCAAGTATGAGGTCATCCACATCCTTTCCCTAAGATATCTAACATGTAAAAAAAATTTTTATTATTGATTTCGTACATCTCAATGATGGATAAATCATATTTGAAGAGAAAAATTATACGCTCAGACCGAATTACAATGTATATAGAGAAAGATTTGCGTTTAGATCGGTACTTGCTCAGGTAGCTCAGTTGGTAGAGCACTTGGTCTAGAGAACCAAGGGTCCCGGGTTCAAGTCCCGGTCTGAGCGTATAATTTTTCTCTTCAAATATGTAAAAAAATGTTTTGGACATATTGTTTTTACTTTATATTTCTCTCATGTCCGATGTTTTACAAATACTTTAAAACTATGGAATTTATATGAGTATTTATAAAATTTACACGTCGAGTGCTTTGTCGTGTTATTATTTATAAGATCCCCTTTGTGTCTTAAAACATGTTTTGTGATTGCGTTTTTATGTCGAGTTTATGAAGATGGGTGTAACCCACAACATTGATTGTCGATTGTCTCCAGAACTAAATTCACAGTCCTAAGCTATTTACATAAAGCTGCTTGATTTTATGGCTCTGGATAAAAGATGAGCTTCCAAGATATACGTTAGAGATTTGGGAAAAGAAATTTATATAGCAACGGTTTTTATAGAATGGAAAGACACATTTAAAAGCACCTACGCTTGTTTTGTATAGATAAGAGATAAATTTCTGTGAGATAGTATACTTGCAATACCGTACATGGAGTGCATGAAATCTTGGCTCAGAATAATGCAATTGGTAGAAGATAAAAAGATAAATTTTAGACTGGAAATGAATGAACCGTCGACAGCATTTTCATAAGTAATGCCACGAGTGATTTACAAATTATCGATAAATTCACGACCCACGAAGTGAGGAGTGAATTTATCTAGAGAATTTGGAAATCAAGAGTGGCATTTGTTAGGACTATTTAACGAATAAAATTAAGATGTTTACTCACAAATCATTATTTAACTATAGTTATTTTAAAATATTTATATATTTAATGCAAACGGCGATGTTTGAAAACAAATGAGAAACGATAGGTACGCTTCATCTGCTTCTTTTGTTTATCACTGCAACCAGATCATAATATTATTTATTGCCAAAGGAACGCAATATTGTAAGAATGCTCTCTAGTGGAGAAAAAATGAAACATCAAACTGTATATTAATTCATTTCTGATGTTGTATGATGTAAATATGACAATTATATTTTTCTGGATTATTACCTGGGAAAAAATACATTTAAGAAAGTGCAAACAGTGGTTTCTTTTTTTGGTGATATAATAAATTGCTACAAATGTTTTTATATTAACTCCTGCAAGCGCTATGTGTTGACATCTATGCACTATATGTACAACCTGGTAGCCGTATTTCTTACAGGCCCAGTCACTGCAAAATAATGGTCAGACCTGTTCAGAATATTAAAAAGGAGGAGCATTCTTTAATATGGTAAATTTAACACTGATAAATATTTCGTGAAACACGACTCTGATTGGTTGTAAAACAGAAATCATTGAAACGTGATTGGTCATTGACTCCCATTTGGGGCATGAGTTAAATAGTCCGCGTAATTATCATGATTGAAAATTCGTCTCTGAAAAACGTTCGTAAACTATTTGAATTGTTTGTATCACAAACGGTACATAACTCTTAATTTTCAATTATTGTTCCTCTTTACTACATTATTCCACCATGCGGTCTCGGAGTAAGGTTGTTGCTTCAGACGCATTGTGCCAGAGTTCGATCCCTAGTCGGGACAAGTTTACTGGGTGAGGTTTTTTTCGGGTTTTTCCTTATTTGTAAGATAAATGTCAGGAAACTTTAATACACAAATCTCCGAACACTATCTCACTACCCTAATCACCAGTATCATTTTCTCCTTACTAGTATGAATATATGAGTGATTCGCATCTTATCTTAAAAGTTCATGCTGTGATGGCAATAGCGTAGAGCCAATCACTCAACTGGGGAGGCCCTCATTGTTTTTGGTGGTAAAAATATATCTTATGTGACCCAGAGTATAAAAAACCTTTTCAACCTCTCCTGACAGGTGTATCTTGTAAGGTACGGATGATGTGGGGCACATACAATTAGATACAAAGCAACATATGAAGGCAATTAAAAGAAAAACTATGGAAAGGCTACATTATTAATATCATACATTATTAAATCAAACAAATTCCAGTAATCGGCCGCGGTGGACTAGTGGTTATGCTCCTTGCCTCTGGTCCCAAGGGTCGCAGGTTCAAACCCGGCCGGGTTCGATGGATTTTTTAGGACGGAAAAATCCAAGGAGCAAGTCCTCCGGGAGGGACTTTAAGCCGTGGGTCCCGAGTCTGAAGATTTTCAGGCTCGTAAAAAATCCTTAAGCCTGAATGAAAGGGCCTCTAATCAAAACTTACCGAATTTTCCCGTCCTAGTACTACCTTGGTTTCCTAGATGTCAGTATGAGGCGGAACGCTGACCACGTACTACTCAAAATGGCATCTATACGAAAACAAGTGTAACTAAATTAGTATGGTTCAAATTCTTCCCTGTAGGGGGAGGGCGCCTAAATCTTTGTAAAGGGAAAACATAGGCTTACAATACAAAATACAAATTCCAGTGTGATTGGTCGGCCTTGAGATTTGGACTCTAGATCTTCCTAAAACGAGTTCCAAAAGGTATCTTTTACGAGTCCGTCGCCGTGGCGTAGTCGGTAGAGTCCCTACCTTCCACTCCGGCGACCCAGGTTCGATTCCTGGCGGGGTAGGGGATTTTTAATCTCCACCTTGGGTCTAGGTGTGTGTGTGTCCTGTCCTTGGGTCTATGTGAGAATAAAATAAAATTAACAAAGCAGGTAAAACAAAGAGAAAAAATGGTAAAACAAGAAGGAAAAACAGTATAAATGAAAAAAAAGCCAACTCGCTTGGTAGTGTAACATTTGCTTCATAGATAGCATTGCGACCTCGGGATTACAACCTTACGTATTTCGAATATGAGTCTCAAACGATAGTGTTTAAACCATCTCGATGGGTAGTATGAAATTTAGTTCATATATAGCAATATAATATATATATATATATAACATTTATTTATTTGTTTTTACCATTGCTGTGGTCTTGAGGTAGCGTGCTGCCCGAATTCGATCCTCAGCCGGGACAAGTTTCCTGGATTACTTTTTTTTAGGACTTATTCCTCACCTGATTAAGACAAATGTCAGAAAACCTTAAAGCCAAACGATCCCCAAACACTATCTGGCAATCATTGTCATCACTATCATACTCGTCTCAATTAGAGCAAGTTTAGGATTAATACCTCTCCAGGCGCATCACTACCACCATCATCACTGTTCATATATCATCGGGGCAGTGTAACACTGCCTTCCAGGCGCCCCAAGCTCAGAACTACGCCAGTATCAGGAGAGAATACAAGAATCGTAATGACAGCTTGGTGACATTGATAAAAAACATTTGTTTGAATTTCTTTCGAAATATTTAAATCACCAAAAACAGAGGTGTATTACTGTTAATAATATAATTGAATAATTATTCCAGCTGAGGAAATATTTTGATCAAGAGAAAGCTGATAACTTATCACTTTAGCGGTTTAATTCCGTCTAAAATATTAGAACAAACTAACACATTTAACTACCTCGCATACCAAATTACACACGAGGAAGAAAAAGATTTTAGTGAAAAAAAAATTGCAAAATTTAACAGAGTAACAGGAATTATAAATAATATTTTCAAGCCAAACACAGTACAGCAACATACACGAATTAGAATTTATAAAACATTAGCCAGACCCATATTATGTTACGGCAGTGAGGCCTGGACTATTCGCAGTGTAGATGAACAAAGACTAACTGCAGCAGAAATGAAATTTATGAGACGTACTGGCAGGTTAATCGAGAACAGACCATAAAAGGAATTCTGAGATTCTCAAAGAATTACAAACCGAATCAATCATGGAACATTTACAAAAATATAGAAACAACTGGAAATCTCACGTAAGAAGAATGAGCCAAACAAGAATACCATGTCAAACCTTTAATTACCAGGCACTAGGAAAGAGATCTTTGGGCAGACCCTTCAAACGTTGGATTGAGACCGTAACAGACCCCTAGGTCTGTCACATGAAAGGAAGAAGAAGAATTCCGTTTATATTTTTTTAAATTTTATGTAGTTTATAATAAAACATTAAATTTTCATTATCTTCTTCTTCTTCTTCTTCTTCACTTCATGGGCTAGGACAAATCCCTGTTCCGCCTCACAGTTGTTCTGTCCATCTTTTCATTGGCCTTCCTACATTTCTTGAACCTCTTGGCTTGTAGTTAAATGCTGCTTTTTGGTAATCTTGTTACGTTCATTCTTTCTACATGTCTAAACCATTTTTCTCTATATTCTTTGATTTTATCATTCAATGGATATTATTTAACTCGTTGTTATATCATCATTCTCTATCCGGCCCATTCTTGTGCAGTCTTTTGTTCTTCTAAGAAAGTTAATTTCTCTACGCTTTGTATTCTACTTTGTAATTTTTTTTATCATTACCCAAGTTTCACTCCCATAAAGTATAATGCAGGAACTGCCAATGTTTTTTAAACTTCAATCTAGTATCTCTTCTTGCTTTGTTCTTTAATGTTCTATGTATAGTTCCATATATCATTTGAAATCTTGACAGTTTCACATTTACGTCTGTTTCAGGTTTTGTGTTTATAGTAAAATTACAACCCAAATAATTAAAATGTCTTACTTGTCCCAGAGGTTTGTTGTCTATTATGACTTTTGCTCTTATATGTTCAGTTCCCCAAATTGCCATTATTTTGATTTTTTCCTTTGATATTTTTAAAATTGTATTATTGGCATAACTGATTTAATTGATGTAAAGAGTACTGCAAATTATTTTCATTTTCTTGAATAATAACCACATCGTCAGCATACATTAAAACATTTAATATTTTCATTATAAAAAATATTAATATTTAGTCATACATTCTTTATTTAAGGATTTAAGAGTTTTTATCTAAATTACCTTTAGTAGAGGAATCTCTAAACTTCACTCCCTACTAGACCACCAGAATCGGTTGAATGTTGGATAGAGCTAAGTAGTCTGGGTCATTTTATATAATATTGAGAAATGGGTATTCCTATAGGAGGAAAAGTACTGCATTCATTGTTGTTTGCAGATGATCAAATAATTTTTGCAGGGAATGAAGATATTAAATATATGATAAATAAACTAATGGAAGAATATAAAAATGGGGACAATATGAATTTACAGAAAACAGAATATATGTGTTTGGGAAAGGATGTGGATAATCTCATACTCGAAACACAGAAAATAAAAAAAAATATGAATGTTTTAAATAACATGGATCAATAATTACAAGTTCAGGTACCTGTGAGAGAGATGTACAGGCTAAAATTGCAATGGCAAAAAATGTAACTAAGACATTACATGGAATAATTTGGATCAAAAATATTACAAAGGAAACGAAAATGAAAATTGATAAGAGCATATTACAGAATATGTTGTCATATGGAAGTGAAACTTGGTCTTTGACGGAATTACAAAAGAACAAAATTAGAACAGTTGAATTTGATTATTTTAGAAGAAGCCTCCAAAAAACAAGATAGGACAAAATAAGAAATTAATTCCTTTGGTGATAAATGAATGTCACCACATCTGTTGTTAAGAGGATTGAAAATAAAACGCTTAATTTGTATGCCCATGTACAAATAATCAATAATGAATTATGGCCAAAAAGTATATACCAATGGTCACCCCCTGGAAGAAATAAACGTGACATCCAAGATAGAAATGGAAAACCTACCTCAGAACCATAATGGATTATAGGAATTTGGAAGAGGGAGATTGTAATGATAGAGATAAATGGAAACTGAAGACGGCAAACCTATAAGTGGGGGAAAGCCGAAGAAGAAGAAGAAGAGAAATCAAGGATTTTTAAACCAAAGAGAATGTTTTACATGTTTTATCTCCACGTTTTGCTAGAATGTTCTCAATATGAAACTCTATTTAATACAAGCAACTATACTTGAATTGTTGTAGGATATGTCGTTGTGTTGGTATATAGGGTTTGCAGTCTGAGACTCAGTATAGAATTACTGTTAATATCCGAGTGAAATGCTTGGTCCCTGAGGCGTAAGATCAAAGGATGATCTCGTGTGATCCCGTGAGACCGCTCTAGTTGATGATGTTGTCTAATATCCTAACAGATACAATACCGTTCTGTTCTAACCGCATTGTTCCCTTCACAATGTCCACTGACGTGTGATAAATGATACCTACGTTTAAATGCAACAACGAAAAAATAATTTAATGACAAGTGCAGAAGGCTGACTGCCATAACTTATGCTTGAATTCTTGTCACAAACATAACTTTTTTTCACAAAATTGTATCAATCTCAAAATATTTGCGGAGTTTAAAAATCGCAGTTATGAAATAAAATGTATAGACTAATATTGTTAAATGAATATTGCATTGTTTTGCTTCAGTCGGCCGCGGTGGACTAGTGATTATGCCCCTTGCCTGCCTCTGGTTCCGAGGGCCACGGGTTCAAACCCGGCCGCGGTCGATGGATTATTTAACGAGGAAGAATCGAAGGAACAAGTCTTCCTCCTCGGGACCCACAGCTTAAAATACCTCCAGGAGGAATTTTAAGCTGTGGGTCACGAGTCTGAAGATTTTTCAGGCTCGTAAAAGGTCCTTAAGCTTGAATAAAAAGGCCTCTAAGCAAAATTTACCGATCTCAAATATCCTAGTGGACTAGTGATTATGCCCCTTGCCTGCCTCTGGTTCCGAGGGCCACGGGTTCAAACCCGGCCGCGGTCGATGGATTATTTAACGAGGAAGAATCCAAGGAACAAGTCCTCCTCCTCGGGACCCACAGCTTAAAATACCTCCAGGAGGAATTTTAAGCTGTGGGTCACGAGTCTGAAGATTTTTCAGGCTCGTAAAAGGTCCTTAAGCTTGAATTAAAAGGCCTCTAAGCAAAATTTACCGATCTCAAACATCCTAGTAATACCTTAGTTGCCTGATATATGTCTCATTGAGTCTGTGTGTTGACCGCAAGTAATTCATGATACCTTTGGGCAAATGAGGTAACTAAACTTGGACTATTAACTCCTAACAAAGGAGAGGCTATTGCTACGCCATTATAGATAGGCAGATTATTTTGTTTCGAAGGCTGTAAAGTTTATAAAAAAAGATAAATAACATATTATTATTATTAGTATTATTTTATTATTATTATTATTGTTATTATTATTATTGTTATTATTATTATTATTATTATTAGGCCTATTACTAAAACTAAATTTTATGGCGCGAAAGACCTATAAGGCTCTTAGCCTACTAGTCGGCTGGGCCTCACATCCACATGTGTTAATCACAGATATTGACGATCATCCAGCCAGTGTAGGGGTGAAATTTGGTCAGCATTTTTTTTTATCATTCAGCCGTTATAGCTGGTTTTATTGAACCTGGAGCTACTACTTACTGTAGCTACCTAAATGCTTCACAATGCTGAGTTGGCATCGGTCCCATACTGGCCAAAATTCTATGAGAAAATGTCTTTCCCCATGGTGACTCGAACCAGCGTCACGTAGCTCTGCGCCAAGTCATCCTACCTTAACCACTCGTATTACTGTTATTATTTTTTTATTATTTTTTATTCTGAACGAGCCCATGTAGGTCTACGCAAAGCACTTAGATGCGGTATTATTTTTTTATTTTAGTTTAACCTGTCTTTTTGTATCTACTTTTATGTGTTCCACGTCTCAAGGACTCTGCAGGGACATGACCTCTCTGAAGAGGATTTTTACACTGTAGATTACGCTCATGGCCTATTTTTGATCATTCAAAGGCATGGAGTACCTCCCCGAAAGGGTGATCAGCTGAATGCTAGGACCGTCTCCAAGACAACATGAACCTTGTTTTTCATTTTCTCATGGCAGCGGTAGACTGGTGGTTTTTGTGTAATTCTACCAATAGTTTTCCTTTACAGTGCTGCTGCTAAGCGATTATTTCGGAATTGCCGTTCTGACTGTTCATCAGCTGTTGTAGTATTTTTCTCTATTTAATATAATATACAAACAAAAAAAAGTGGCTTAGTGTTAATATATTCATACTAAACAAAGCAAATATGATATGGTTCATTAAGGGAACCAAATTGTATTTCGGGACTATTCGAACCTTAATGTTTCCTGACATTTGTCTTACAGGTAAAGAAAACTGCGTAAAAACCCCCACTCAGTAAACTAGTCCCTCAAATTACAATTTGACAGAAAGGTGACTTACCTTTTTTTTTTTTCATGTATCCTTCAAGTGATATTGGTACTAAATTTTAAATTTAATTACTATTACTTTATTTAATTATAGAGATTCTTGACTTCCCAACTCCTTTAAAAAAAGCATTGAACTTAGAATATATAAAACTATTATTCTACCAGTTGTATTATATGGATGCGAAACATTGACTCTTACTTTAAGGAAGGAAAGGAGATTACGAGTATTTGAGAATAAAGTTCTTAGGAAAATGTTTGGACAAAAGAGAGATGAAAAGACAGGTGAATGGAGAAGACTCCATAACAGTGAATTACATGGTCTTTATAGGAAGTCAGATATATTGAGAACAGTTAAGTCTCGTGACTGCGATGGACAGGACATGTGGCACGAATGGGGAATGAAAGACGTGCATGGAAGCTTCTTGTAGGAAAACCAGAGGGAAAACGCCCAGTTGGTAGACCAAGAATGAAGTGGGAGAACAACATTAACTATGATTTGAGGGAAGTAGATTATACAGGGGATGATTAGAAAACATTGGCTCAGGATAGGGATATATGGAGAGCTTATGTCCTCGCGGCCATGAACCTACGGGTTCGATAGTGCCAGTGAGTTAGTTATTACTTCATTTAATGATGCTCTTTAACGGCTAAGATAATTGGGGTCGGGATGTGACAGACCGACAAATGTTGCAAAGGAGGCTGTTTTTTCAGGCTTGAAATTCATTTAGGCCTACTTGCCATACATTTATGGCCGGGATCAATGACTCTAGGTACCTTCGGAAGAAACCCATACTCAGTATTTTTATGACCTGAAAAATTCACCGTCCTCTGTCAGGTTTGTACTCTCGAAGCACGGAACTAGAGGCGAGAATGTTAACCTGTTGTTCGACCAAGAATTATAGATAAAAAAAAATCAGGTTCCTTTCATCGCGATTTCAACGAGGAAATTTCTGAATACGAATACCATTATATACATACCACCCTGAGCCAACTAATTTTTTTAGTAATAAGTACGTAATATTTTCATAGTTTAATGATTTTTAGAAGCAATTTGTATAGTGTAATATGTGATTTGATATAAATAGACCTGTAACTTTGTATTTTTTATCTATTTTCAGGTAAGGTGATCGTGATTATTCAGCTATATGTTAAGGTAAATATTTGACATAATATGGTTTTGTTAACAATTTATCCTTGAAACTTAAATAATTCTTTAAAACGTTACTGTGTTAAAACTTGCATCCTAGCTGCAACAGTTTATAGCTATGTTTAATTTATGAGTTGACATCATGTGTTTGCAGTTCTGTAAATATAATAAGTAATATTACCAAAACATTTAATATATTTCCTGTTTACTATATGTTATACCTTCGTAGTGTAATTTTCCGCGACACGCCCTAAAATTTACAATAAAATTATTTTTTTACAGTAGATCTATAGAAGCCAACATTTTCTACCAGAGTATAGAGTTTCTCATCTTACCTCCTCCTCATGCAATTGGCTAACAATATGTTGAACTTTGCGTCCAAATCCCTCGTGTGAATTATTCCTCTATTAAAAGGATTGTCTAGTTTAGCATAAATTGCTAAGGGCCCCTATTACCGTATCCCCTGAAATAGAGCATGAGAGAATGTATTAAATCTATGTTTTATGAATGAGCGTATGTTCGTGTATGCATGTGGGTGTGAACTGGCGTGTGTGTTTACTGAATGCACTGTTTTTCTTTTTTCTTTTTCCGTGGAAAAATAGTAAACACATACTGTTATACATAATATTTAGCTCGACAACCCATCACGGGTTCTGACTGTTCGAAGAAGTCTCAGCCATTCGTCCCAGTTCCTTGCCACACCCATAAATATGTCCGTCCGGCTGTCTCGTCTTCAGATTTCGTAACTGAGTGTTTTTTTATAAGGTGGAGTCGTCTGCACCAAGCAAAACCACCCAGAAATCTCGGGCGGGCGATGATTTTCTGTCGGGATTTTCTGCCTTAACTAATGGATCCCAATTATATCGTCGGAAACTCACTTTTGGTCCTTATATGACATAGCGTTACCCAGGAGCATTGGCGAGGATACGCATGCATATGGCTTTACTCGAGATTTTCGATGGTATATAGTCATCAACAGCAAATATACCCTCGAGACCTCCTCTCTCTTTGGCATACTGGTAACATTGTATATACTGTTATTATCAATGTATAATCTTTTATTTATTTATGTAATGATATCCACCGCTGTGGTCTCGAGGTAGCGTGCTGCCTTGTCACGAAACGGGCCCGGGTCCCCGGTCGGGGCAGTTTTTCTGAATGAGGTTTTTACCGGGGTTTTTCCTCGCCTGTAAGACAAATGTCAGGAAAACTTTAAGGCCCATACGGTCTCCGAAATCATCCTTATTACCATTATCATCATCATCATCATCATCATCATCCTTCACCGGTGTGGAAAGCAACGGGATGCTACCGCACCTACAATTCCGTAGTACAGTTGCAAGCATAGCATGAAAATGCTATGATTGCAGTGAAGGACCTGCATTCTGGCAGAATTACTGTGGATGGATGTAATGATAAGTCAGCAATAGCTGTAAGAATCACTTTTTTAATATTATTGTTGTAGTATTTAACATATTTAACATGTGTGGTATCCATTGTTACTCCTCTAGCTAGCTACCAATCTAGTATGTAATGTTACCAGTATTCTTAAGAAGTTAAGTTCTGTTTTCCTCTTCGAATGATGATAATGAGAGTGATGAATAAGGTAGAAACTATTGTGATAGTCTGAGTTTTAGACTTGTTAGCTCTTGCATTTTGTTTCCAATGCTAAAATATGAATTTTCTAAAAACAAAATATTAAAAAATCACTAAATTATTCATATTTTATTATTATTGTTTTCTTATTTAATATGTTGTTTCCAATGCTAAAATATGAATTTTCTAAAAACAAAATATAACAAAAATTAATTAAACTTTTCATATTGTTATTTTTTTCTTTTTTAATATTGTTGCTATTTTTTTTTCAATGAGAGACACATGGACGAGAGAGAATGTTTTATACGTCTGTTATTTTATGTATGAGTGTAAATGTGTGTTGATGTGTAAATATTAGACATGTAGTAGTATTTGTTTATTTATTAATATATTGTTCTTTTACATAGAACCGTGCGTTATGTTGATGTAAATTTAGTTTCTTTTTTCTTTCTTTTAAATTCAATAAATTTGCAATATTCGTATTACTTGTGATCAATAGAATATTCAAGTTTAGGGAAATTTACATTAAAATACTGCTATAATAATGAATACAAGTTGGGCATATTCTCACGAACGTTTAGCAGTGAAGTTCATTTAATAATACGGATTGCGTATTTGTTGGAGCATGTAATAAGCAAGTCTGCATGTTAAGCAATTTATCTGGCACATGAGTGCTGCGGGCTTAGCTCATGTAGTTCTGCAGGCGCTTTAGTTCGCGCAGAGTTTTATCAGCACGTGCGATATTCTGGAAATATGTAATTGTCATCCCTTACGTTACATGTTCATTACTTTCAGCATATTCAGTTCTGATATAAAGTTTATAATCCCAAAACGCCGTATTTAAAAAAATCAACGAAACATAGTTATTTTGTTTTGAAGCTGGCATCCCTAAAACATTTTTCAATCTCAGTTAATATTTCCATCCCCTCTGATGATTATTTTTGTTGTATGAAACCTCGTGTTCTCCACACAAAAATGTCTTTCTCTAACTTAAAAATAACCATAAAAATGTTTTCCGTTTAATTAATTTAACCTAATATAATTAAATAATATTCTTCTTCTTCTTCTACTTCATGAAATTAGGCCTTTTGACCTGTTTTCACATCAAGTAGGATTTAATGAATCTTCCTATCTAGTAAATGTCCTATTGGTTTGTACTCTAATAACTGTTGAGGTCTTCTATCTGAAGACATTCATTTAACATGTTCATACCAGTTGTTTATCATATTGTCAATTCTATTTGTTAAATTAAAAATATTTAAGTATTTTCTAATATCTTGATTTCTTTTTCTATCCAAAATTGTCACACCTGCTACTGAACGTAAGAACTTCATTTCTGCAGTTTCTATTTTTATTCTGTCTGAACGGTTAGGATTCCAATTCTCACTTGCATATGTCAAGACACGCACTGCCGTAATTTTGTAAAATTTTAATTGTGTACTCCTCAAAGTTGTATTTTTCAGCGTCCGTTTTATAGTGCCACAAATTATATAAAACTTATTTAATTCAATATTAATATAGTCCTTATTATTATATAGTATTAATATCATAAATGATAAAAGAATAGCATATTTTGTAGCCTGTGTTGTAAAATAGAAACATAAAGATGAAGATGTACAAAATAAATTACAACTTAATTATTTGTGCGGAACAATCAAAAGAATATTACTAAATAAAACCAGAAAAGTAATAGTCTTAAAATTTTATATAGCTGCCCTGCTCTCCTATATGGATGTGAATAGTAGACTTTAACAAAGGAAGAAATCAACTAAAAAAGAGAGTCTGCAGAGATGAGATTGTTGAGACCGATGGTGGGATAAAAAAAATGAAGACATCAAAAAAGAGTTCTACTGTATTCTACCTAAACGAGAAATTCGCACAATACTATAATTCATATTATGAGCATGTTATAAGAATGGAAGACCTCCGACTCTCCTAAAAGGTTCTAAGTTAAAAATCTAAAAGTAAGAGATTAAGAAGACACCCATCCATAGATAAGTTTGATGTACTTTGAGGTCCGAACAGGCCTAAACCAGGCTGTTGTCTATTATTATTATTATTATTATTATTATTATTTTATTATTATTATTATTATTATTATTATTATTACTATTATTACTATGCGATAACACAGTGGAAATTGAAAATAGAATCGCACAAACAAAACAAGCAATCATCATTATCATCGATGCAAGTATTAGACCGTGTGGCCTGTGGCCAGTTACGGTCTCAAAGAGGAATTTTCCATCCAGCGCTTTTTTGGACCAAACAAGCAATAAATGCTTTAAACTCTGTTTGGTGGAGCAAAAATAGACCTATTACAAAAAAATATAAAATTGCAAATATATCAAACCATAATTCAGGGCATTTTAGCATATAGTGCTGAAGTCTGGCAAATTCCTATCAGGGAAATGAAAAGAATTTTAAGTACAGAAATGGATGTTTTAAGAAGATCAGCTGGAAAATCTAGAATTGATAGAATACGAAATAAAGAAATAAGGGAAATTATGAGTGTACAAGAGGGGCCGGACATCATAGACATTATAGAAAAGAAAAGATTACAGTGGTATGTCCATGTCAAAAGAATGCCAGAGCAAAGATAGCCTAAAATTGTTATGGAATGGATCCCAATAGAAAGGAGGAAGAGAGGAAGACCGAAGAAAACTTGGATAGAAGGGGTACAAGCAGCAATGAATATCAGAGGATTGGAAGAAGATCAATGGATGGACAGAGAGGAATGGCGTTTGGTTTCCGGAAGACGGCGGTAGCTGCCATGATGCCGGATGATGATGATGATGATGATATTATTATCATCATCATCATCATCACTATCATTATTAGTATCAACAGGCAGTATGAAGTGTGTGAAAAATAAAACGCGTTTTTTATTTAGTCATCTTCATCATCATCACCATCATCACCACCACCACATCATCACCGCGACCACGACCACAATCACCACCATCATCACCATAATAATAATAATCATCATCCACATTTATTATGTTAGTTATAGCTGACGCACTTTGCTGATTTATTGTTTCATGGTTCTCGGTATTGTAAGTTCTGTCCTACATGGCTGAATAAACACCGGCACTCCAACGCATCTTGGGGCTTCCTTTCTTCCATATGCCTGGGGAAGTACAGTTCCATATATTTTTTTGACCTTCGATCTTCCTCCATTCTTTCTAGATGATCATACCACACTACTGTCTATCATTGTCTCAGTTGTCTCTAAGATGGTTCCTTCGATTTTCATAAGTTATCGGATCACATGATTATGTAGAAAGTAAATTTAACACTATTATCTATCTAGCACAGTATTATTAAGTTTCTCTCTCTGAAGTGTGGAATTAATTTATATAAAGAGAGGATAAACCCAAGTAATAATATTACAGTAGTACGGTAGCTTAATTAATTCAAGGAGTGACTTTTCCTTTCCTCTGCACACAGTTTAACTGTTTGTATTTACTCAGCTGCATGCGATCCAGTCAGTACGTATTGTTTCCTGTGAAACTGCTCTAAGACACAGTCTCATGTGAGATCATAAACTCAATAATTATCTTACTTGAAATTTAATTCAAAATTTAAAAAGTGTTAAATTATTTTTTATTATCTTGTTAAGAGTTAGGGGTGATTTATATAGGAATACTGTATAGTGATTCCAAGATCACTTGTCTGCTGTATCTGTTAGCGGGTCTACTTTTCAGTGATCCCAGGTTCTACTACATTGAAAATTTTCTTTGAGTTATGATCTATTAAAGAATGCATAAATCCACGAGGATAAATAAATCGTTACTTTAACTTCGGGGTTTAAATTTAGTGTTTTCAGTTATTTTTTCGTCATCCGCAAAATTGTGACCATTACAATAGATTGTATATGCTCAATTCAAGCTTCTATGTTATATTTTGATATAATTATGTTTTCCCATAAATTTATAGGTTTTATAAAGATCATTCGATATTCGTTGGGAACGTAATTTACCTGGGACAATCAAGGAATAATAGATCTCTCTTTTTTAATTTTTATAGCATTTTTATTACTATTTATATACAAAATGAGACTTTTTGTATCTATACACATGGTCTTTACATGGGTGAGTGTAGTTGTGTATTATTGTGTATGGAGTGTAGACATAGATATTATATATATATATATATATATATATATATATATATATATATATTGTTTTTTCTTTATTTTTTTATGTAGGTGTGTAGCCATGTAGGAATATATGTGTGTGTGTATTGTGTATATATATATTTTTTTTATTCATGAAATAATAATGCACGTATGGTCAAACAGGCCCGTGCGCAATGTATATGCAAATGTATTTTCTTTCTTTTGAAAAAAAAACAATAAATTCCATTACTACTATTTTAATATGAATATTTGATTAACATAATCATTATAGCCTTTTTAGTCAATTTAGTAAATAAAATTGCCTACGTTACCAGGTGCCTCATACTTGGCACATTTGTCTCGAAAAACATGTTATTCAGATAGCAATGAACACAAAAAAAAAACAAGTTACGCGATATAAGGATATGTAAGCTCGGGGTTCTCTGACCAGAATCGGACTCGTCGGAAGGTTGGAGAGATGGCTCTGACCCCCATGTGGTTCATTGCAACGATTATTCTACATCGGATGCCACCTACCAGGACTTACGTCAGTCAGCGTATTTGTTTAGCCTATGCTTAATCATACAATAGTGTTTTTCTCATATCTAGACAGGCCTAATTAATAAACTCAGCGTAGAACTTCAGTAAAGAAAGGAGAAAAATTACTTACCGGTAGCTAAAATATTTTTTGCTTAGGGACATATTTACGACTTGTTTAGGCAATTTAATAATATTTCAACTTTGTTTCCTTTAACTCTTTTCGCTTATTTTACTTATGTTACCACTTGTAAAAAAGTAACACCATTAAAGTATAGCAATATAACATTTTTTTTTATTTTTGAACTTAATACAGTATTTTTATCCATGTGTTAATTTCTGGAAGACAAAGAAAACGTGATTTACTTCAGTGTACCCAATGAATAAAACTGGAAAAAAAAGCTAATATGATACAGTTATGAATTGTATTCTTTATTCACAGACCCTGAAATTAAGTTTATAAAGATAGCTAGATTACATTGGATATGACATATTATTGTATTCTTTATTCATAGACCCTGAAATTAACTTTATTAAGATAGGTAGATTACATTGGATTTGACATATTATCTAAATGGTAGAGGACAAACCTATTATAAAACTCATACTACTTAAATATGAAGGAATAGACAGTCCAAAGTTGAGATGGTTAGATGGTGTAGAAGAAGAACTTAAGCTTGGTGTTAGAGGGTGAAGAAGGAAGGTGTTGAACAAGGATGCATATAGGAAGATCTTGTCAGCGACCAGGGCTCAAAATAGGGAGTAGTGCCATCTAAGATGATGACTGTGATGATGATTATGACGATGATGATCTCACTGCACCTTTATTCCGTCCAATTGTTAAGTTGCGAAATTCGATTAAGAAAACTTGTAATAGAACAATGTTGAAAAGTTGGTAAGAATGGTACCGAGCGAGTTGGGCAACAGTAACGTCTCATACTCTCATTTTGCAATTTCCGGACCCGTCAATCTGACTGGTGCGTGTTTCTTCGTTTTCCTCAGTTATCAAGCCAAGAGTTGGATTTTAATTTCATCCATCAAGTTCAATTTTGTCAATCATTATTTCGCAATGGATTGAAGAAACCCTTCTATCCTTGTAGAATGTTTATAGTAGCCCAACTAACCGGCACTATCGAACCCGATGGTACATGCCCGTATGGACGTAAAGCGCTCCATACATCCCTATCCTGAGCTAATGTTTTCCAACCATCCCCTGTATAATCTACTTCCCTCAAATCATGGTTTATGTTACTTTTTCATCTCATTCTTGGTCTATCCACTGGGCATTTTACATCTGGTTCTCCTACAAGGAAGTTTCCATGCCCCTCTTTCATTCCTCATGCATGCCATATGTCCAGCCCATCGCAGTCTACGAGACATAACTGTTATTATTTCTGGTTTCCTATAAAGATCATGTAGCTCACTGTTATGTAGTCTTCTCCATTCGTATGTCTGTTCGTTTCTCTTTGGTCCAAAATTTTTCCTAAGAACTTTATTACACAAATTAATGTAAAGTCCTTAGTAAAAAGTTTCTGAGCAAATATTTCTAATCTTTTTTACCTAGTTTTTATTCATGATGTCAGTATTAGACGTGTAAGATTGTCGATAATTAAAAGTGCTATGTATGGTACATACCTCCATGCCAATTTTTTTCAAATATAATATTATTAAACTTTTCGTGGATTTCGAATGAGCAGGAGCACAGTTGACGCAATATTTACATTAAACCGGGAAAAGAAGAAAATTTAATTCCCCTACATTCCTATTATTTATATACTTAGCCTATGATTTTAAAATCGGAATAAATTATGGCAAATTTTAGAAGAATATTAAATTCCCAAAACATTAAATAGAGCTATCCAAAGACTTTATGTTAATTCAAAAATAAAAATTATAACTTCAGTGGATGAAGTCCCCGATGAGATGTTAGTGAATAAAGGGGTGAGACAAGACTGTGGTCTCTCACCAGTTTATTTCCTTGTACATAGATAACACAATTAAGACTCATAAAAATATATTTCGATAAAGAATACATATTTCCAGAAATGAAACTATACAAACATGTTTTGTATGTTGACTATTTAGTACATTTTGTAACCTCAGAATGAATTACAAATGGGGGCACATCAATTAAGTAACGTAGACAAACAGTTCGATTTGAAAATGTCTTCCCAAAAAAAAAAAAAAAAACTAGCCTATATGGGTATGTGTGGGGGGGGGAAACTTGCGAAGAGTTAAAATAGAAATATATGGAAAAATTATAAAAAAATTCTGAATTTAATTACTTCGATCGCCTAATATAAATGATATTAGAAATGACACAGAGATAAAGTTATAGAAACACTATGCATAAATGGAATCATAAAAAGAAATTTTGATAAACAATTGTTAACCACAACCAAATAGAGATTCCACAACGTAACTATAAAATGAGGATTGAAATATAGCAGCAAACATTGGATACCGATTGAGGGTCTTTCCACTTTTCAGCGGTTGCCCTTTTACCAGCCGGCTGCTGGCCCTTCACATCCACATGTGTCAATCACAAAGGTAGATGATCAACAGCCAGTGTAGGGGTGACATGTGGTTAGCATGTCGAGTCCCCCAGCCGTTATAGCTGGTTCCTCAACCTGGATCCGCTACTTATTTGCAGCTACCCAATTGCCTCACGATGCTGGGTGGGCACCGGTCCCATACTGGCCGAAATACCATGAGAAAATTTCTTCCCCCATGGAGACTCGAACCAGCGCAGTCCCGTAGCTCTGCGCCAATGCTTCCTACCTTAACCGCTCGGCTACGGCGCGGGACATGTATGTTAGGAGATAACCTAAATATTTATTTTTGCGCGATAGTGTGTTTTATCGTACTTACAGCAATGGCGACCATGATTGAAAGTTCAACTTCCTACATTTAGGGGTTGCCATCCTAATTAACTATCCATCCATAGTAATTCTGCCCGCAGACAGGTCCTTCACTGCAATCATAGCATTTGCGTGCTATGCTTGCAGTTTACTAGGAAATTGTAGGTGTGGTAGCTTCCCGTTGCTTTCCACACCGGTGAAGGATGATGATAATAATGATGATGATGATGATGATGGCCATATGATAATTAACTATACTGTAATAAAATAACTATAATGTAATATTACATATTACAAACACGCATGTGGGAAGTAAAACCACTGCCCTCTATGTATACTTCATACAATGTATATATATAGAAAAAATATCCAAAAGGTGGTGTTAATATACATTACAACGAAACAAATCACTGCATTTTAAATGAACTGAACTTTATTGAAACAATATAAAACAATAAATACGTACTTACCGCCATTTTATCAATAATTGGTCTCAAGGCCTCCTGTTATTTTATAACTAATTGGCCTCACTGCCTGCTGTTGTTTCAACTAATAAACTTGGCAACACTGTTAACGTTAGTCAATTGTTTTTAGTGAACGCAAATATCTCCAACAAATGTTATTATTTTACTATTATTTATTATTTTGATAACACCATCGCGCAAAAAAAAAAATTACACCTCACGTTTGTGAAGCGTTTTACAGAATCTCGGAAATTAACCTGTAAAAACCACTTCCCAACATCGCATCGTAATACACTATTTCTTTATAAAATGAAATGAGGAGAGTATTTTGAAGACTGAAGTTTGAAGAATTTTAAAAATAGTGGTGTAATGAACTACAGTGTGAGACATTTTATATGAAAATGAGACATTTTTCGTTCACAGGTTAAAATTTTCCCGATTTATTCAAAAAATGAAAAATAAAGAACGAAAGAAAGTTGAAGTATTCACACAGAATCTCTCTTGAGTGCGATTTTTTAAAGTAAAAGTTGGAATCTCAGAGAAGCAGAGAGGTTGTAAATTCGTCGGTTTGTCACTGCGTTCATAATGCAGAATACAGTACTGCAGTCAAATGTATGACTATATTAATGTTAACGTTTTATTATTTTTGTTGTATTATCGTTTATCTAGTTTGATAAAGATGATAGTATTTATTTAACTATTTTATTTAAGATTTCATTATTAGCGTCGCATTTTTAATCTAGGCATCAAAAAGTCAACAGATTTTGCTCAGAAGTCACTTATATTCAGGTTTGAGCTTCCTTTCTTCTTCTTCTTCTTCTTCTTCTTCCTTTGGCTCTACGGTCCTCTAAAAACCTTGGCCTCCATCATAACAAGTGCCTATTCTTCTCTATTACTAGTTTTCTGCCTCCATTCTTTCACTTTCATTTGTCTTAAGTCTTCCTCAACCTTATCTAACCATCTTAGTTTCTGTCTTCCAACCTCTCTTCTTCCTTCCGGTTTCCCTTCTAAAATGTTTCACCTCTTTCTTGCTCCATCGCAACAAATGTCCTACCCATTCCAGTCTCTTTCTTCTAATATCTTCTACCAGATCTAAATCCCTATATAATTCTTTCAATTCCTGGTTCATTCTAATTCTCCATGTATCTGGTGGACTAGTGGTTATGCTCCTTGCCTCTGGTCCCGAGCGTCGCGGGTTCAAACCCGGCCGGGGTCGATGGATTTTTTAGGATGGAAAAATCCAAGGAGAAAGTCCTCCGGGAGGGACTTTAAGCCGTGGGTCCCGAGTCTGATGATTTTCAGGCTCGTAAAAGATCCTTAAGCCTGAATGAAAAGCCTCTAAGCAAAATTTACCGAATTTTCCCGTCCTAGTACTACCTTGATTTCCTAGATGTCACTATGAGGCGGAACGCTGACCACGGACCACTCAAATGACATCTATACGAAAACAAGTGTAACTAAATTAGGTAAATTAGTATGGTTCAAATTCTTCCCTGTAGGGGGAGAGCGCCTAAATCTCTGTTAAGGGAAACATGGGCTTACAATAAGAAGATATATCTTTGTTCTACTGCTCTATACATCTTCCTTAATATTTTTATTTCCCATGTATTTAATATATACGTATCTTTTTCTGATCATGTCCATGTTTCGCTACCAAACATAAGAATTGGTTTCAATATTGTTTTCTGTGTTTTAATGTTTGCTATCCTACTTATTGTTCTTGATTTAAAAACTTGTTTTAATGCATAGAAGCATCTATTGTAATTTAATCCTTGCTCGAACCTCTTCATATAATTCATTTTTTGTTGTAATTAGAGAACCCAGGTATTTAATACTATCGACTTTCTCAAATTTCTAATCATCTAGGACTATATATGAGATTGGATTTACTTATTCTCTTGATATTCTTATATTTTGTTTCATCCTCGTTTATTACTAATCCTGTCTTCGAAGACCCTTGCTTTAGTTGTTGAGGTCCCTTTACAGCTGTAAATTCACGACTTGGGACCCATGGTTTTACTTCTTTTCCAAAGGAAGGCATACTCAGGATTTCAAGGTTATGAAAAATCCATAAACCCATGCCAGGTTTGAACTCGCGAAATGGGCGAAATGGTTATGGAGAAGTGGTAGAATGAAATTTTGCCAGGAGAAAATGGGAGAAACACCGAGAAGAAATATGCCGTAACTTCGATTCATCCATCACGAATACCACATGGAGTGTCCGAGAACAAACTCTGAATTTAGAAGTGGAGGACGAGTATCTGTACACTTGCGCCACGGAGTCATACTTTTAAATAGATTTAATAATATTTCCGGTAATAAATGCTAAAATAAGTACCGTATTTTGAATGGAGAAAACTACATAATAGTGAGATATATGATACGTATAGTAAGCCAGATGTAATAAAAAGTCTCGTAGAATGGGATGGGAAGGGCATGTGGCACGAATGGGGAATGACACAGTGGCATGGACACTTCCTGCAGGAAATCCTGAGGAAAAAGGCCTACTTGGTGGACCAAGAATGAGGTGGGAGAATAATAATATCCATGATTTGAGGAAAGAAGATTATTCAGGGGATGATTGGAAAACATTGGCTAAGGATAGGGATGTATGGAGAGCTTATGACCGCGCTGTCATGAATCTACGGGATCGATAGAGCCAGTGAGTTAGTTAGTTAGTTAGTGTTACTAAATGTTTTTTTTAAAAACATTACCGATGTCAAATAGTTCAGATAAAAAATAGAACAAAATGTGAATTGAAGTGTTTGTTTTTGTGGTTGGACAATTTGACCTAGCTACTGTGTCGTGAGGTGTGCGGTAAACGCATTACGCTGCAGCAATCAAGGCAAGTCCTGTGGGATACAACCCTATATATGCCAGCTAGCTACATTTGTACACACACCCGCAAGCCTCCAGGTATTGCTGTAGAATAATACCAGTAGATATTTTTGAGTCTATTGATGTGACAATATACATTTGAAACTTTGTATGCATTGATATGTCGAAGACGTTGACACTTTATAAACTAACTGACTAACATCCCTATCCTGAGCTAATGTTTTCCAATCATCTCTTGTATAATCTATTTCCCTTAAGTCAAGTTTAATGTTATTTTCCCACTTCATTCTTGGTCCACCAAGTAGGCGTTTTTCCTCAGGATTTCCTGCAGGAAGTTTCCATCCCAATTCCCCATTCGTGCCACATGTCCTTCCCATCGCAGTCTACGATACTTAACTGTTCTTATTATATCTGGTTTCCTACAAATATCATGTAGCTCATTGTTGTAAAATCTTCTCCATTCGCCTCCTGTTCATCTGTCTTTCGCAATAGATTTATCAACAGTGTAGAATAACGATCTGAGATATGGTATAACGATTAGCATGTGTGACTGTCATCCCGGGGTCACTGATTTGTTTCCGCTAACTATCTAACTAACTCACTGGCTCTATCGAATCCATAGGTTAATGGCCGAGCGGACATAATCTCTCCATACATCCATATCCTGAGATAATGATTTTCAATCATCCTCTGTATAATCTACTTCCCTCAAATCATGGATAATGTTATTCTCCCACCTCATTCTTGATCTACCAACTGGGCGTTTTCCCTCTGGTTTTCCTACAAGAAGCTTTCAAGCACGCCTTTCATCCCCCATACGTGCTACATGTCCTGCCCAGTCTACGAGACTTAACAAAAAACAGAACTTTGGTATCAATAGATATGCATTACTTGTTCAAAGAACGTAGCTTTTACTCGAACTAAAACTGTAATACGCAATATTTTGCTTGTCACTCCATTTTTATATTTATGATAGAGTGATTCCACTATAGACCTTACAAGGGAACTGTCAACCATTGCGTGCCGAAACTGTTTTGAAATTTCTCCCAGACAAGCGTTGTGATGTACCAAGGCAGTGTCCAAAAATTATCTACCGTTTTTAACTGCAACTAAAATCCAGCACCACATCTCTCATTTAAACTACGGGGAATTAATACATCTCCTCATTTGATAGATTGGATAACCGTCACTACCTGTCGTCCGCGCTGCGCTAGCCTCACCCCACTCCGCTCTAAGTCAACCAGGGAGTCCATCTGCTACGCACAGCGGGTTGACATTGCTGGATTCTGGTTTCAATTTCTGTATGTTGCAGTTAAAACGGTAGATAATTTTTGTACACGGCCTTGGTTCATCACAACGCTTCTCTGAGTGAAATTTCAAGATAGGTTTCGGCATGCAACTGTTGACAGATCCCTTGTTATAGGACCCTTAGAATAGTATGAAGTTAAGGCTCTAATATTTCTAGACAATCGGAATTGGATGTCAGCCTTGTTGTTAACCCTACGTGACAATCGGCTTTATCCTAGAAGAAACGTCTGGCACTCATTTCAGTTAGAGGCTGAGTCGAACTGCGGGGTCGTGGTCCCGCCAAAAGCTTTATGCCAATTTAAAATTCCTGACCTCACCGGGACTCGAACCCCCGACCATCTGGCTTGTAGCGTATTCCCTTAACCAATAACACTACGGTGTATCCTCAAATTTTAACTGTACCAGTGATTAATATTGTATTTTAGTGATTTCGATATTGAATTGTATAGTTTTTATTGACGAGGTTTAAATTGTAGCCTACTTTATGCCAAACGACCAATAATAATATTATTGTTATCTATAAAATCTAAATATAATTCAAATGGCATGATAAGGTATCCATTTCTAAGAGATTTTAAGAATGTTGGTCCGGCACTCCTAGAGGATGCCACTCCTCACTGGGTCACCACATTAACAGCATTGTAAATATTCCTGACACAGACCGCATGCTGAGTACTTCTTACATAAATCTTGCCATGAAAAAAACTATTATTAACTAACTCTCATGCCATTAGCTACTTACTAATTTTGCATTCTTGTACTCCTTATGTCCACCGCTGTGGTCTCGAGGTAGCGTGCTATCTTGTCACGCAGCGGGCCCGGGTTCGATTGCCGGAGTTGGTTTCTGGGTTTAATGTGGAGTATAGTAGAGGGGTTTTGCGTTAATTTTTTTGGCTGAATATGCAAGAATTTTGTTTATAAGTATACTCTTATGTGTAATTTTCCTTGGGTGTGATGTATCTTCTTTGTTATTTTATTTAAAATTAAGATTTATTTCATTTTTATTTATTTGGGTACGAGGGACTTTACCTCAGTATCGGGACAGGCTGCTGGGTGAGGTTTTTTTCAGGGTTTTTCCTCACCTGTAAGACAAATGTCAGGTAGCCTAGGGCCCAACGGTCCCCGAAAATCATCCGGCCGTCATTAACATCCTTAATATTATCATCATCATCATCCTTTACCGGTGTGGAAAGCAACGGGAAACTACCACACCTATAATTCCCTAGTAAAGCTGCAAAGCATAGCATGAAAATGCTATGATTGCAGTGAAAGACCTGCCCTCGGCCAGAATTACTATGGATGGATACTCCATATAGTTGACCGTAGTGGATTAATGGTTATGTTCCTTGTCTCTGCTCCCGAGGGCCGCGGGTTCACACCCGGTCGATTTCGATGGATTTTTTAGGATGGAAAAATTCAAGGAGGAAGTCTTCCGGGAGGAACTTTAAGCCATGGGTTCCGAGCCTGAAGATTTTCAGGCTCGTAAAAGATCCTTAAGACTGAATAAATAGGTCTCTAAACAAAATTACCGATCTCTTCCATTCTAGTAATAATGTACTTACCTACTAAATGTATCTTTGGGTCAGTATGTTGACGGTATACTATTCATGACGTATTTAGGAAAATAAGCGAAACTAAATTAACTTGTTCTAGTAATTCCTAATAAATGAGAGGCTAAGGCCCAATATTACGCCATTGCAGATGTAGATTCTCCATATGTTTTATGATCTCATTAAACCGGAATTTTATGTATTATTACCACCTTAGAATTAAATCTCCCCTATACCGGTGGTATCAAATACTTTACCATGTTTATACTGGAAGGGTTTCTATGCTTAAGTGGCCCTGAAATTAATTCCGGCGGTAGCATTGCTGCCAAAAGGGTTACCTATGACGGACAGGTCAATGGCGATAAGCCATGATAAAAGAGATACCTTGGTCGAAATAATGACTATCGTCACTGTAAAATTGTAACCGTCAAGAAACGCGATCATGGGTTATAATGAAGTAAAAACGGAGATAAAATAGTCTCCTATTCAGGTCTCTAGGCGGGGATTATTTCAGAGAATCTGTCGAAAACTCATCATCATCATCATCATCATTATTATAAAACGTCCACCTATGTGGTCTTGAGGTAGCGTGCTGCCTTGTCACACAGCGGGCCCGGGTTCGATCCCCGGTCGGGACAGGCTCTTGGGTGAGGTTTTTCAAGGTTTTTCCTCACCTATAAGACAAAGGTCAGGAAGCTTAGGGTTCAACGGTTCCTGAAAATCATCCGGCCATTATTATTATCATCATCATCGTGCTTCACCGGTGTGGAAAACAACAGGAAGCTAGCACACCTATATTCCCTAGCAAAGCTGCAAAGTATAGCTTGAAAATGCTATGATTGCAGTGAAAGACCTGCCCTCTGGCAGAATTACTATGGATGGATGGATTATTATAAAATCAGTGATAAAGTGTTTTATTTAAGAGAAAAAATAGACGAATAATGTTAGTTACATTTTATACAATGCATTGTACGGAGTATATATGGTCTATAATTACCTGATTATCTGAATATTTATTCATCACAAATTTCTTGTCACCATTCAGCTTAGCGGCCATGAAAACTATTGATTCGACACAAATCTCGGTCATTTTTGTCATTTTTTCACCCCTTGTCATCCTTTGCCGATAGGCCTATGGGCTGAATGTGGATTTATATGACATTGGGAATGTCATTATTTACATTAGAGACATCGAAAACTTCAACATTGATATCAGTAATTTTTAAATCGCCCAATTTATCAATCCTAAGATCAAACTAGGACTTAAATATTATCGGGACTATCACCAATCAACTTTAACTATCCCGGAAACTTTAATTTGATATTAACATAGGTAATTTTGGACATTTTATTTATCAACCCTTCAGGTTAGATAGAGAAAGTGCAATATAAAGGCTAAGAGATTCAATATGTTTACACTAGAGCGTTAAGACACACACAAACACACACACACATACACACATACACACACACACATATATATATCCATAGACTTATACTCTAGCCTACTTATAAAGTTTTATTTTATGGATAGTAGAATTTGAATTGGAATATATCAAATTACAATCTTAATTGATTCCATTAAGGCTGCTGACTATATCAAGAGGTCAATTTATAAATGTTCCTTTGGTATATTTGGACGACGTTATGCATCAATCGACTAAGCGCCATTAAAAAAAAAAGATTTTTGATGTCATCTGTTGCACTGGCTCATGAAGTAAATATATGCACAATGTTAGTGCCAAATCTTCAAATACAGCCTTCTTATTAAAGAAAAATGTAAACGCCATCAGTCCTATCAGAGATTCTGTGTTTTACAACAAACGGCTATGAAACCAGATATTCATAAATGCTAATATAAATTTTGCATCATTCAGTTAAACGCCAAATGTTCCCGCTCTTAGATTATTGATGCATAACTGAATTTTGTTAGTATGGCGCTATAATTTAAAATATATATAAAACACTTATACATATTTTTCTGGAAACTTACATAATGGAATTCGTTAAGGGGGGCGATGGGTGAAATTTCTATTTTCTATATTTTTTTAACTAGAGACTTGATTTTTTGTACAAACATTCAGTGCATGATACATAATAATGTGTTTAAGTTTCATTTTTGTGAGACATTTATTTTATGAGTTATTAAATATTATATTCAAAAAATGTTGCATATATTATAATTAATGTTTTAGTAAAATGTCTGATTTTTTACAAGACCCCTCAAATATTTAGAAAAACGTCATGCATTAGAATTCTTATAATGTGAATTCAATGGAAGAAAAAAATAATGTTGTACCTCGTGCGTGAAATTACAAAATAATTAATAATTGCATGTATTTTATTTGTTATTTCATAAAATACTACTTCAATCATGAAACCCATGCACTACTATCTTACTCATTGTTTTTAGGACATGCAGTAAAAATTTGAACCTTCTAGGACAAAATTTGTGGATTCCATTCAATTTTGAATGTAGAAAAATCTGTGAAAATAAAAGTGTGGAAAAACAAGTTTAAAGATTTGCGTGCAGTTTAAATACAATATGTAACATAAAGGCCTAATCAGCACTTTAGGGCACTTAGAAGTGTCATAGGCCTCTGATACTTTGCCAACATATACCTTAGAGTACAAGCTATTTTTGAGTAAAAAAAAACAAAAAATGCCAATTTTGATCTCAAATGGTCAATTTTTCACCCATCACCCCCTTAATAATATGAATAGAATACTGGTGATTATAATAGGTACATGGTGTCTGGGGAATATTTGGGCCTTGAATATAAATTTACAGGAAACAATATATGTGTTTGCGAAAGGATGTGGATGACCTCATACTCGAAACAGGGAAAATAAAAAATGTTAATTTTTTTTAATACCTTGGGTCAATAATTACAAGTTTAGGCACCTGTGAAAGAGATGTACAAACTAAAATTGCAATGGCAAAAAATGCAACTAAGACATTACATGGAATAATTTGGAAGAAAATATTACAAAGGAAACTAAAATGAAAAATTATAAGAGCATAATACAGAATATCTTGTCATATGGAAGTGAAACTTGGTCTTTCACGGAATTACTAAAGAATAAAATTAGAACAATTGAATTTGATTATCTTAGAAGAAGCCTCCAAAAAACCAAGACAGGATAAAATAAGAAATGAATTCCTTTGGAGAAAAATTAATGTCAACACATCTGTTGTTAAGAGGATTGAAAATCGAACGCTTAAGTGGTATGGCCATGTACAAAGAATGGAAGATGAAAGATGGCCAAAAAATATACACCAATGGTCACCCCCTGGAAGAAATAAACACGGCAGACCAAAATGTAAATGGAAAATGTACGTCAGAACTAAAATGGATGATAGGAATTTGGAAGAAGGAGATTAGAATGATAGAAATAAATGGATACTGAAGACGGCAAACCTATAAGAGGGGGAAAACCGAAGAATAATAATAAGAAGAACGTTTCCTAACAATTATATTATTGGCAAAAAAAAACTAAAATTAGACCGCACCCAGGGAACATATCCCGACCGGGAATCGAACCCATTACGTCTTAGAGAAGGAAGTTGCAACTAACCGCTGAGCTGTAAACTTATATTTTTATGGAATATTAATTTTAGTTACAGAGGAATTTGAAAATAATTTCCAGGTTGTGACTGCAATTTTATTAAATAATATTTTCACGCCACGCTGGGCACGACCACAAACAATCCAGACGAGCTACTTCAGATAAATAAGTGCCGAGAAGGAATGCGGTGCATGAGTAGCGTTTTGCCCCGGGATAAAGAGGTGGTTATTATTTGGTTGGGGCCCCCTGTTGTTCGGCGTGTCACCGAAATGAAATAACGGCGCTGTAATGCAATTTCACTTTGACTGCTAATTTGTAAAAGTGTGTGTTTTGAGTAATGGCCCGGGTTAATCGCGTTGTGGTCACCCCACGTGACGTTAACTAATTAAACATCCAGCACTCACATACTTATTATCAAATATTTTTTATGAAGCCAAACATCCAAGTCACAATATTTTCCTAACTTCTCTACTTCGAAAATCTAAAAAAAAAAAAAAAAAAAAAGTCGATCGCAGGAACTGCGTAAATTAATCTAATTCATCAGGAAATCAAATGTATGTTCCGGTTTGCCGTTCACGGAACGTACAACGGTAAGGCCGCGCATAAAGTACGAGTTTTGTCTTTTAGCTCATTTATGCCAAGAAGATCGAGATAAGTAGATTCCCGGGGAACACCGGGTAGTCAGCACGGGATATCTAAAAAATATAAATTTATTATTATTTTTCCTTCTACTTATTCAACTGAACATAAAAGCACAATTTTCATTTATTTAGGCGTAGCAGCGCACGCGGGTATTAGCTATCTTCTAAAATTGGTATGATATTAGATCCCACAATTCGTTTTGAGACTCATAGTAGCCAACCTGTGGAAGTTGACTCTGAAAAGGAAGCCATATGTGAGCCAATAATTGATTATTACAAAGAAAAATACTAACTAGATAGGCCTAGTATAACTCATGGGATTGATGATCGGGGCAAGAGGTACTATACAAGGATTCTTAGCCAAATTTTGGAATTCCTTAAATTTGGACAGGGTGTATCTTTCTAAAATTGCCATCGCTTCCATTAGAGGATCAATTTCAATTTTAAGAAACCATATTTACAACATTTCTACTTTATAGTATGTATACTTCAATTAGGCCTACAATTTGAATTTTTTAAAGTGTATTTACAAAATGCATTTCATTAATTCCAAAAATTGTTTGTCTGTATCACTTTGTCCTTGAGGCAATACTCTAATGAGGAAAGTTGTATATAATAAAAAATATAATAATAAAGAAATTAAAAATCTCGCCCTATGACAGAAATAAGGGCAATTAGGGAATCGGGAAGTATGATCAGGGCACTAATGGGGATCTATAGAAAATTGGAATTTTGTGTTAAATATGGTAGGGACCAAGTTAAAAAATGTAAAGGCAGCTAAGGGTGAAAAACAGGGGCGCATATTGTCGCCATTGCTACTAAAACCTCCTTAGTATATTCTTAGCATTATATAATTATAAAAAAGGAGTTGGTTTTGGAAGTGATGAAGAGTTTCTTATAAGCTTGGTGAAAGCAAAGATTTAATGCTAACTGTCAAAGGATTAATCTTGTAGATATATGAGTTTTCTTTTGATCATTTGATTATAAGTTTGCTTGCCTTGGTTACAACTTTATCTCAAAGCTTATAGATCACTAGATTTGTATATTCATATATTTATAACTTGGTATATGTAGAAAAAGAATTCTTCTTTGTATGATGTATGTGATGTCTTTTGTATATGTTGCCTGAAGGCGATTTAAAGGGAAAAAAAGTTTCTTTCAACTAAAGGAAAAGACGACAAATTCTAAGAAATTGGAGATTGTATATAAAAAAACTTATATTTTCCAATCCCTGCCATGTAAATCACATTCTTTTGTCGATTCAACTTGCAGATTACTACAATCATAACCACAATATTCCTTTTCGTAGCGATAACTTCTTCTTCTCCTTCATCACGGTTTAGGCTTATTTAATAGCCTGTTCCGGCTCCAAATCGCTGCTGTTTTCATCTTTTCTTTGGTCTTCCCAAACTTCTTCTTCCTCGTGGTGAATAGCTGCATCTGTTTTGGTATTCTATTCTCAGTTATCCTTGACAAGTGTTCTTTCCTGTGTGTTCTGTATTTCCCTATGCCCGTCGCCGTGGCGTAGTTGACCTACCTTCCATTCCGGCGACCCGGGTTCCATTCCTGGCGGGGTAGGGGATTTTAAATCTCCACCTTGGGTCTGGGTGTGTGTGTCCTGTCCTTATGTATATGTGAGAATTAAAGAAAGTTAACAAACAGGTATAACAAAGGAAAAAGGTAAAACAGGAGAGGAATACCAGAAAAAAAAAGTCCGTCGTCGTTGCGTAGTCGGTAGAGTCCCTACCTTTCACTCCGGCGACCCGGGTTCGATTCCTGGCGGGGTACGGGATTTTAAATCTCCACCTTGGGTCTGGGTGTGTGTCTCTCCTTGTATCTATGTGAGAATTGAAGAAAGTAAACAAACAGGTAAAAAAAAAAAAGTAAAACGAGAAGGAAAACCAGTATAAACGAAAAAAAAAACCATTGTTGTGTTTAATTCCTCTACTTTTAGTTGTTGTATTATTTCTGTTATATATTTTTTGGTCTGTTCCTTGACATCCTGCTATTGGTCTGAGGAATTTAATTTCAGCAGCTTGTATTCTGGCAGACTGTAGCGATAACTATAGGTTAAATACAGTGAAAATATCGGCCACAGTGGTCTGCTGGCTATATTTCTTGTCTCTAGTCCAGATATGAGGGCGATGTATTTTTAGGATGGAAAAATCCAAGGGGACAAGTACTCCTGAAGGGTCTTTAAAGCCTGGGTCCCGAGTCTGAAGATTTTCGGACTCTTAAAAGAACATCAAGCCTGAATAAATGCATCTGAGCAAAATTTGACCGGTCTGTCCCATTGAAGTAATATTTTAGTTGCCTCCATAGATGTCTCATTGAGACGATGTGCTGAACACATGTCACTCGCTATATATTTAGGGAAATAAGCGTAACTAAATTAGCTTCAACAAATTCCACCATGCAAGCACCTGTGTCTGCATGAGGACTATATACGTATATACAAATAGTGAAATTTTATTACTGTATTTCAATTATTTTTATTTCGTTTCTATTGTTACTTTACTTTTACTTTTGTATTGGATTTATTTACTTCATATACAGAGCGGTAATGACATTCTCTACGGCATCACACTCGGTGCCACTCGGAAAATGTTGTTAAATTAATATCTCTACATCCATCCATAGTAATTCTGCCCGAAGACAGGTCCTTCACTGCAATCATAGAATTTTCATGCTATGCTTGCAGCTGTACTAGGGAATTGTAGGTGTGGTAGCTTCCCGTTGCTTTCCACACCGGTGAAGGATGGTGATGATGATAATGATAAGGATGATGATGATGGCCATATGATTTCGGGGACCGTTTGGGCCTTAAAGTTTTCCTGACATCTGTCTTACAGGTGAGGAAAAACCCCGATAAAAACCTCACCCAGAAAAACTGCCCCGACCGGAGATCGAACCCGGGCCCGCTGCGTGACAAGGCAGCACGCTACCTCGAGACCACAGCCGTGGACATACTGTATCTAATATATAAAAATGAATGTTTGTTTGTTTGTACTTTATGCGCGGCCATACCGTTGATCCGATTGCGATGGGTTTTTTTTTTTTTGCAAAATGTTCATGAGATTCCCGGGATGAACATATATAAGAGAGTTGAGATACTCAACTCCTACACCCTTAAAAAACACCCTTTGTAGTGATAAACGTGAAAAAGTCCCTTTTTTACCCTGTAATACTTATTCTGAAACACAAGACACAGAATAACAGCCCATAGTGTTTCGATCTTCAAACTTATTTTACGTCGAAATGGTACGTTTCCACTCATGTGTTCCTTATCAAAACTGTATCTACTAAGTCCCCTCTACAACTCGTAGAAGTCTGTAATACTTATACTGAAACACCCTGTATAATTCATATTTCTATCCTAAGATTGCTCTCATGTATGTCCTGCACACAAAACCAAACATTTTTTTCTATAAATAACTTTAATGTATGATTTTGTCACCTCTGGCTTCAAACGTTCATGCTACAATTAAACCCCCGAAGCCTCAAAAGACGATATACCACCGCCTTAAAACATCCGGATAACCTTAAATACTTTGTCGTTGAAGAGGCAGCTCCAACCGGTGATATTGACTTCTGCTGCCTAGCGAATACAGAACCTGCTAGTTGTTATTCAGAGCAGGGCCTTGCTTAAGGTCTCGTGAACCTTGGTAACCACTGTTACAAATCCTACCACACGCCGCGCCGGCTACGTACTCTGACTTAAATCCAGGTACGGGACCGTAGATTATGGTAATAAGGGACTCAAGATGTTACTCATGAACATTATCAAATAATATTAACACAGTGTTGCCAACTGCAAGCTCACAGTTTACATCTGACAAATATGGTGAATTTGTTTCTCACTAAGTAATTAAAGCATGGGACCTAGTTAAATTTGTATGCGGAAAACTAATTTGAAGTATTTAATTGCTTATTCTACAGTAGCACATATGGATATAATTGGTGGATTAATGACTTTAAATTATTGAGGCTAATGTGGGTCTTATACTTTAAAAATTGCGCGATACAGTCAGTTTGTAATTTTATCTCGTTATGACCACGTGTCTCCTTCACTTCGGGCATTATCATGATTATATCTAAATGACAGAAGAACTTCACATTCACAAGTTTTGCTACTCCAAATTTTGCATACTTATTTACCAAGTTATTTATCAACGCGTTTTCAAAATTTATCGGCTGATACTTGTTTACTGTCTATATCACAGCACAGGACATGTTTATAACTCTGATTGTAAAATAATTTCTTTATTTTTCGTTAAATTATTGAGTTAGGGTTTCTGTAGTTTCAATTTTCATTGTTCTTTCTCTAAACTATTGCTATTGTTGTTATTATTATTATTATCATCATCATCATCATCATCATCATCATCATTTCATGCTTATGTTTATAGAGGACAATATTTTTGCTAGAAAGTATGACTAGAATATTTGTTTGTATCACCATGTTTATTGTTAATATTATTATTATTTAACATTAAGCTGATTTTTAGAGGGAAATAGGATTAAATATTTAATGTCATTTGATATCACTTATGCAATTTTTTGTAATTGCCTTCATATAGCTTCTAATATTGAATATGAACTTTAATAAACGGCGAATTCAATTTTATTTTTTTAATTTATAAGCTGTTGTTTTAATATGACAGAATTAGGAACTCACTCATGGCGTTAAGATAACACTAACACAGATTTAGGAGCAATTACACGTATTTTGGAATCCTTAGCTTGAGGAAGAATTGGGCATTTGGGGACAACTGCACATCAGTTTGGAGTGAATTCGATAAATGATCTTGTGGTTGGTTCATACTATGTTCCTGTATTTATAATTTATCACCATTATCTAAAATGTAGCAACGGGAAGCTACCACACCTATAATTCCCTACTAAAGCTGCAAGCATAGCATGAAAATGCTGCCCTGTACTCGGGCAGAATTACTATGGATAGATCTAAAATGTTACATTTGCATAAAATAAAAAAAAACTCAAGTAATTAGGCGACCTTACTCTACTGCTTAATATCATGACTTTGTAGAGGGAGTTATGGTGATGTTGGGTAAAATTTTTAGTAATCATCCGTTTCCGACTTTTTTTAAAATTTCAATCCCTTCCAAATTATTAATTTTATTGGTTAAGTAGCCTCTGCCCGCTCCTGGAATCTCCTTCCGTAAGATATCAGGGGTTGCCGCACACTTGGCACCTTTAAGTCACGCTTATACAGTTAACTGTTGTCTAATAATTAATTTTTCTCTATTTATTTAATTTTATACTATGTCATGAATCTTTTCCTCGTTTTTTATATATCTTGTAGATATTATATATTTAATTCGTTACATTTAGAGTAAATCAAAATACATTATAAATATTGATTGTATTGCACTCATAACATATTGTAATTTAGATGTAAGACTATTTTTTTTGTATTTTTTTAAACCTGGTTGAGTGGTAGACAAGGCCTTAAGGCCTTAACTCTGCCAGGTAAAATAAAGCTATTATTATTATTATTATTATTATTATTAATTATTATTATTATTATTATTATTATTATTATTAGTAGTAGTAGTAGTAGTAGTAGTAGTAGTAGTAGTAAAGAGGGATTTGAGTTTTAAGACCTTATCACGGCAACCTTATTTTGGTTCATTGTATTTCTTTACTCTATGGGATTAATGAGATGAAATATATGGCGATATGTACTCTGTACGTAGCCTATGTACTCTATTATGGTGTTCCTGTATCGACACACTTTAAACATGCATACACATGACTCATATCGCCATTTATTTGGACTAAGCCCAAGGACTCAAGTAGGGGCTACAATCTTCCCTTTGGCCCTATTGATATTGTATGCTTTATATATTAATGATAGCAAGTTATTAATATTGTGTCTACTTACGGATCTGCTTCTTCGATGTTTTCAACAGCTGGATTTTCCTTCCTTATATTCCGGATGTTGTCTCACATTTTGACATATATTTTATATTTTTGTTACACCATTTTATATATATATATATATATATATCTTAGTTTAACCTTTCACATTATAGATATTCCACATGTCAATTACCTCCAGAATTTGTAAATATACGACCGGTCGGGAGGGGTCTTTCAACTCTGAATAACCGTGAGACCCCTAAACCATCCACAATGCTCACAATAAAAACTGTCAACCATTGAATGCAGAATCTTGAAATTTCTTCCAGCGAAGCTATGTGATGTACCAAGGCCGTGTTAAAAAAAAGATCTGCCTTTTTTAATTGCAAGGCACTAAAATCTAGCGCTAAATTTCTCGTTTAAACAATGGACAGGTAATACAATCAGAAAGTGATTGATCGGATAACCCTCACTACCTGCCGTCCGCGCTGTTACCCGCCTCACCCCACTCCGCTTTTATTCAAACAGGGAGTCTACAGAGTGTCCCAAATTGATGTATACACTCTTCGAAACGTTATTTCTCAGCAACGAAATGATACAGAAATACAATTTTTGTTGTGTATGATCCACAAGGCACTGGAAAAGCATAGCAACACGTTCGTCAATCTTCACGTCTTTATAAACAACAATTGCGGCGAGATTATCATTCAATGAACGTAAGTGGATACTGAAGTGTTATTGGAAAGTGGAGAATGTTGTTAAAGTGCAACGACGTTGGATGATTGAATTTCGGACACCACCACCACCAAGGGTAACAATAACAAGAATCCGAGACAAGTTTGAAGACGATGCATGACTGCAACAGTACTCTCGTACTGATAAGTCGAACGTCTCTTTCTTCCGCACCGACCTTTCAACACATCTTGCACCGTTCCATCGTCTTCAAACTTGTCTCGAATACTTGTTATTGTTATCCTTGTTGGTGGTGGTTTCCCAAATTCAACCATCCAACGTCGTTGCACTTCAACAACATTCTCCACTTTCCAATAACACCAGTATCCACTTACGTTCATCATCATCATCAACAATCACGGATTAAGCCCATGTGGCTTGTTCCGGTTTCATAGATTCTCATTCAAAAGTTGGATCCGTCTCTTCTTCGGTCTACCAAATTTCCCGCGTCCTTTTGGTTTGTATTTAAATATAATTTTGGGAATGCGATCATCTTCCATTCTTTGAACATGTTCTTTCCATTTTTTTCTAGATTATTTTATTCTATCTAAGAGTTTAAAGATATTTAGCTCATTTCAAATATCTTCACTTCTTCTCTTATCTAGAAGTTTGCAACCAGCCACACTTCTCAGAAATCTCATTTCAGCTGCTTCTATGATCTTCTCTTCTCTTTTAGTTAAAACCAAAAATTCACTACCATACAATAGTAGGGGAACTGCCTCTACTTTATACAATTTTAGTTTTGTTTCTTTTCTTGTGCTTTTAAATATCCTTTTGATTGTTCCACATATGTAATTAAATTTATTAAGTTTGTTAAATAGATCTTCATTTTTAAAATAGGAGATTTCATAACCCAGGTATTTAAAATGGTTCACTTGTTCAATGGGTTTCCCCTCCAGAATTATTTTAGCTCGTATCTGATCCCTTAAAAGCTAGGATTCCACTTACGTTCATTGAATGATAATCTCGCCGCCATTGTTGTTTATAAAGACGTGAAGATTGATGGACGTGTTGCTATGCTTTTCCAGTGCCTTGTGGATCATACACAACAAAAATTGTATTTCTGTCTCATTTCGTTGCTGAGAAATAACATTTCAAAGAGTGTATACATCAATTTGGGACACACTGTATCTGCTCCGTACAGTGGGTTGGCGTTGCTGGATACTGGCTTCGAACAATACACAATCTCGCATCGTGGGCCAACAAAAATGGTTTCGATATAAACCTATCAAAAACTGTACAAATGGTATTCAGAAAGGGTGGTCGACTGGTAGATGGCGACCACATACAACTGCAGGGCAACCCGTTGCAAATCACAAACGCCTTTAAATATCTAGGAGTAACACTCCAAACAACAGCCAAATCCTTCAGAATGCATACAAAAGAGAGAGCGGCAGCTGCTATAGTTGCCATATACGACATAGAAAACATCACACAACTGTCACTTGCAACAGCCATGAAACTTTTCGAGGCCAAAATACTTCCCATCTTAACATATGGAATAGAAATCATTTGGACTGACCTCAGTTACGGAGACTTAAACACCTTAGAAAAAGTGAAAGCAAGATTCCTAAAAGCAGCAATGGGGATCTCGAAATTTGCTCCATCTAGACTTGCATATGAATTAGCACGGGAAACTTTCCTCGTGGAAGATCTACGCACAAAATTCCTGTTACCAGCTACTAAACAGGAAACTGCATTGAAGAAAATAAGACAACGCAAGACAAAAGAGATACCAGACGATTTTTACGCAACAGATGCAATGATCAATCGAGACTGGACTGGACCAAACAACAAAATACGCAGTGCAATAATAAGACTGGCAGTGCATGGATATCACCACAAACTCTGCAAAAATTCAAACTATCATTATCCGTCAAGTGACTGCGTGTGCAAGCTCTGTGATAAATCGTGTGAAAGATAACATTTCAGTGTCTGTTTAAAGAGAACACAATCATTGCTGGTATACAGCAAAGACATAAACTAATGCACTTTTGTGCGCGCTTTTCCTATTATTATTTTTATCTATCATGGCCTTGGTACATCACAAGGCTTTTTTTTTTTTGAGAAATTAATGGTAGTTTTCGGCATGCAATAAAGGTAATTAACAGTTACCTTCTCAGACATAATGTGAAAATTTTAAATGCCACATCTCACTGCGAATCAAAGATCGGAATCTACCTAACGTACCACGAAAACAAAACAAACGTTATATAAATTAAATAACATAACTCGAATTAGAGGTGGTACGTTCTTTGAATACATTAAAAGAAGTTAGATTAATTGAATTACATAAAATAGTAATTGCTGATAAAAATTGGGTAGTTTGGGCAGTTTTGGAAGATTGTTGATGTCGGTGAATACCGGAGGTCTTCGTAAAGTGAACATGGATTCGCTTTTAATGAACCAAGAGTTCTCCCCACTCTCTGAGTGACTTCCTTACGTAGGAAATTGTATACGGCTTCCAGTCTGTTAAATCCTTGAATTCCCTTCCCTAAACTATTCAGGTAATTAATCGAATTAACTCTCTGTGTGACATGCTAAGTAATCTTGAAGCTGTATCGTTTTGTACGTCTCAAGATAATTCTAATTATAACGATAAAATGTTATCTCTAATTTAAATGTTGCCAATATTTTTTATCCAATTTCCCTATAAACATTCTTTAATAATTTCTAATTAATAATAATATGTGGGAATTGCATGGTAATTATGTATAAATTTAGTTGTTACGTCGATATCTATATATTAATACGTGAAAAAAAATCTTTGTACCCCTTTTCAAGTAGATTGCGCACACAGAGGAGTGTGATATTTGGCATAATTAAAGTTCATATAGAGAAAGAGTGCAGAAAAATAAAATCTATGTATACTATGTGTTACAATAAATTCAATAAAGTAAAATAAATTGTCTCTAAGGAATTTATGTGTTATTCATTTGTGTACTCATTCATTTGTTTACGATCATACTGAAAGTGCATTGTTGTAAAAAGAAAATTGTGCAGCAGCAATGTGAATTGACTTGCCCTCACGTATTTTTTATTAAAGGTTTATTATTAGTGATTTTAAAAAAAAGTTAGTACATTTTATTATTTAAATTTAAAATAAACCCTATCTAATCTTTGTTTCAGTAATTGCATTACATATTTTTTTATATTTACATATTAGCATCTACTTCAATTATGCCTCGACATAGAACATGGATGGTTTGGAGTGAGAAACAAAGAAGTAGATATATATATATATATATATATATATATATATATATATATTATATTCCCCCGTACACATAATAATAGGCCAAATGCAAATTTAAGTAGTATTTTTTTTATTCAATGCCCCAGGTTGTCAATTCGACATTTCTGGTTTCTCTCCTGGCATTGGCGTAATTTTAACTTACTTCTGAAATTGGGGCGTCTAGAAGGCGGCGTTACGTTACCCCGATGATAGGATGGTTCATAAATGATAATGAAGCAACAGGAGAGTTCTTAACCTAAACTTAACCTAAATTCCAGACCATGGGCAACCACAGGAATAATTCCCTTTAAGAAAAAATTCCTATGGTTTGACCGGGAATCGAACCTGGGACCTCATGAACAATAGTCAGAAATGCTGATCTATTTAAATAGTATAATTATTATACAAATGTCAAATGACGCGTTATTTTTTTTTAATATGGCTTAGGCAAGCTATACCACATATTTCCTATCGTTCGTATTTTTAAAATAAATCGAAAATTAATGCATAATGACGTATTTGTGACAAACTTAAAAATGTAATGAATTGTGGTAGAATTTCGACCGCTGGGCGACCACTAGTTCCAATTATATTGTGTTCTATTTTATATAATAATAAAATGCTATTGAATAATTTTATTAAACTATTATTAAATAATAGCTGGAATAGTTTCATTTATTGGCCACGTGAACATAAATGTAATTTACTTGATACATAAAACGTGGGTACGGTTTGTGGTTTAATTTTCGAACCATGATTTGTGAAAATTAGAAAAAAAGCTTACACAAGTTATCCGCTTAACCACTGCGTGCTTCTGTAGATATATGAATTATTGCTCCTGTAATCAGTCAGGCCGTTTGTATCCACTAATTAGTAACTTAATATGCAGTTTCCAATAATTTGAATTATTGTTATGTAATTTTGGTTTGTTATCGCTGGGGCCCGTATTTGTATGTAATAAAATGTTTTTCTTTCCTATTACGTACATCCCTCATATCACCGATATCCAGTTCTCTAATATCCATCCGATTACAATGGTCAACATGATTTTTGTCTCATAAGTACCAATAGTTGTACTTAATGCAGTTATTTTAATCATGTTTTCAAATATGTTTTCGGAATTTCTCCATCACCCACAGCTTTTTCCTATTTCAATTTCAATTAATGGATTAAATAATTATTTTTTAAATAAACATTTTTTCGTCCATTTGTCCATTGTAAAATAAAACCAAATGAGCTAACTCAGGATATTTCAGCTATGGAAAAGAGATATCAAGGCAAATGGAATCCTAATATGCTGGCCGATTATTCTTGGACCATCAAAGAGGGATGCTCCACAGGCGAAATGCAGCAGAAAATCGTCATTTCTTACTTTCTAGGTGAGTCCGAATGTTTGAATATTGTATAGTTACGAATGTAGAAAATATTAAAGTGTTTGAAATTATTAAAAAAAAACCTGTCACTCGGAAACCTTGCGTGATGGAGAAAAACCGATATCATATTTGAATTCAGGAGAAAAATTCTATCAGAATCACATATGTTTCTTTCTGAGACAAAAAAATTAGTTTATTTGTTGTTGCTCAGTGTTATTATTCTCCTACCTTCCTCTAAGTCTCCCAATACAATATTTAAAAACATTTATTCTGTCACTCGAGTTACATGATTTGCCCATTTCAATCTCATAGAACTGATTAACCTGACAATGTTAGGACAACGATTTAGGCCTACCGTAAGTGAAGAGTTCATCAATGTGAAGATTCTGCCATTCCCATCCTTATGGGATCTATTTTATGTAATACGCGGGTTAAAAAATTGCGACACAGTTTCTGTATTTGCGGCTAACAATTTCTTTATTCGCGGATCCAGTCGGTATATTAGAAGGATTAGTGTCCTTTATTAACCATCAGCAATTCTTTTTTCATGCAGGCAAGTGCCAAGACGGCTTTTACAAATAGTAATTGAAACCAAATGGACAAATAAATAAAAAAAAAAACCTTCTTCTTCTTCGGCTTTCCCCCACTTATAGGTGTGTCGTCTTTAGTTTCCATTTATCTATATCATTCCAATCTCCCTCTTCCAAATTCCTATCCTCCATTATTGTTCTGACGTAGGTTTTCCATTTCCATCTTGGTCTGCCACGTTTATTTCTTCCAGGGGGTGACCATTGGTATATATTTTTTTGGCCATCTTTCATTTTCCATTCTTTGTATATATGGTCATACTATTTAAGGCTTAAATTTTAAGCGTTTGATTTTCAATCCTCTCAACAACAGATGTGGTGACCTTCATTTCTCTCCAAAGGAATTAATTTCTTATTTTATCAAACCTTATTGTCATTAACTCTAAAGTTCATTGTTAAAAGCTGTTGTCGTATTTCACGTCTCTATATGTACTTTGATAAATTAATGCCTCCATCGCCACGATCGGTATATTATTGTTTCAACTTGTCATTCGTTGAAATAATTTTGATTGAATAACACGTGTCTCTTGTGTTTTGTTCCCAGTTTATAATGTCGAGTAAAAGGAAAGAAAAATTATCAGGAAGAGAAAAAATTAGTGTTGCCGCTTAAAGTAAAAATATAAATGCTTGATCGTTTATATACGTTGGCGAGCCTTTTGCGTCTATATCACGTTTTTTTTAATGTTAATGAATAAAGAAATCCGAAGACAAAGTAAGGAATTCTATCGCAGAATTCACAGCTGAATATTAATTTTAATTGAAAGACCTTTTAAAAGCAGCAAAGCAGGAAAAATTACTAAGTTCTTCAAGTCCTTGCCTGAACCTGACAGTAATAATTAATCTAAATTGTTCAAAATCTCTCATTAATTAAATTTATTTTGATAATTTTTTATTTTGATCTGTAATCTTGGAGCGTATATCCTATAACCATATAAATTACCATTCCATATTCGCGGTTTCTACATTCGCGGCATAATTGCGGAACATATTCCCCGCGAATAAGGAGATTTTACTGTATCCTCAACTGGTGTCTAACATATGGTCGGTAGGGATGGCATGTGGTCAAAATGTCGGGTATCCCAGCCGTTATAGCTAGTTTTCTCAACCTGGAGCCGCTGCTTATTGTAGCTACCCAAATTCCTCACGATGCTGGGTGGCCAGCGGTCCCATATTGACCTAAATTCCATGATTAAATTTCTTCCCCCATGGAGACTTGAACCAGCGCAAGTCCCGTAGCTCTGCGCTAAGGCATCTTGCCTTAACCACTCGACTACGGCGCAGGGTACAATATATAAAATTATGTATATATATATATATATATATATATATATAGTGTTCTGCCCAAGAGCAGGTCTTTTACTGTAAACTCAGCATTCTCCACTCTTTCCTTAACTCAGCTTTTCTTTTTGTATCCGCATACAAACCATTAATTTTATTATTGTCTATCATCTGATGTCTTTTTCTGCCTCTAACTTTTTTCTGTTGGCCATATATTCTGGGCGTCTGTCAGCAGGCATTTTCTTCTTAGCCAATGGCCAATCCAATTTATTTTTCTCTTCTTTATGAGTTCCAGCATTGTTCTTCCTTCACCAACTCTGTCTAGCACATTTTTATGTTTTATTTTGTCTGTCTATTTTATACGTTCCATTCTTAATGACATTTAAATAAAATACCTGCAAAGATGTAAGATATTTCGAAAAACCCACGCATAAACGCACGCGCGCGCACACACACACATAGACAAACACAGTTATGTCATGTGATTTGATTGTGAAGTACCGGTACCTATCGACACACTGTATTAATATATATATATATATATATATATATATATATATATGATATGAAAAGAAAAATGAATGCTTGAGTCGGGATTCGAACTCGAGTCGCTAAATATATATATATATAACTATAAAGTCCAGTTGGAGTTGATGCACCACAAACAATGTTCAAAGAAGATAATCTTCAACCCACATTATCATATTTATACCTTCATTTAATATTAATTATATTTCATTCCTTAAGCTGCTAAGTAACATAACAAAAGCACAAAAGAATATTACTCTATTGTGCAACAATGGGTGTTTGTCGGTCTCTTAAGAAGACTCAGTATAATATTCTAATGCGCAGTCAGGCTCAGCTTAACAATCCATTCATTAGATTTGAACAAAAATCCCCCCCCTGAAAGCTGCACTTTCTTTAAAGCTAAAGAGAGCTTTTGTATGTAGTTTCCTTTTATCATGTGTATTCATAACGATTACATGCAAAGGATAAAGACAAATAAATAAAAGTTACAATAAGTCAGTAGCCCTATCGAACCCGAAAATTCATGGTTGTGCGAATGATCATGGTCTCTATACATCCCTACTTCTTCTTCTTTATAATGTGCTACAACTTCGTAGAAGTTTTGACCTTCTCAACTATTTTCCGCCATTCGTTTCGATTTTGGATTAGTCTTGACCAGTTCCTAATTTCTAGTTTTCTTTTATCATGGACTCTTACTTTAAGGGAGGAAAGAAAATTACGAGTATTTGAGAATAAAGCTCTTAGGAAAAATTTTGGGCCAAAAAGAGGTGATGGAGAAAACTATATGATAATGAACTACATTATATGTATAGGAAGCCAGGTATAATAAGAACAGTTAAGTCTCGTAGACTGTGATGGTCAGGACGTGAGATGCATGGAATCTTCTTGTAGGAAAACCAGAGGGAAAACGCCCAGTTGGTAGACCATGAAAGAGGTGGGAGAATAGCATATCCATGATTTGAGGGAAATACATTATGCAGGGGATGATCGGAGAACATTAGCTCGGGATAGGGATGTATGGAGAGCGTATGTCTGCGCGGCCATGAACTTACGGGTTCGATAGAGCCAGTGAGTTACTTATATCTTCAATTATGTCATATTTCCACCTTGGGTCTACCTCTGGTTCTTGTGCTAAGAAGTTTCCAGTTATAAATGTTTCTGACTAATGTATCATTATTCGTGCGGTTGATATATCCCCACACATCCCTATCCTAAGCTAATGTTTTCCATTCATTCCCTGTTTAATTCACTTCCCTCAATGATGGTTAATGTTTACTCCAATTTCATTCTTGATCTATCTGCTGAGAGATTTCCCTTTGGTTTTCCTACAAAACGTTCCCTTGTGAATTTCTCTCACTCCCCATTCGTGTCATGTGCCCTTCCCTATCACAGTCTACGAGACATAATTGTCTTTTCACAAGTGATTTCCAATAAAGATTGTATTATCCCACTAAATGATTCCACTACAGGCCTTGGGAGGCCTTGGAGTAGTAGGAAGTTAAAAGAGTTTGTCAGCGCTGCGTGAACAAAAATCATCGTATCCATATAACAGGAAGTGTGGCTGTTTTGTAAATTTTTATTTTAACATTCTTAGTAGAGAATTGGAACGGCAAGAGTCCCTATAATTCATATTAGCATAGGTTTCCAGAGTTAAGCCTCTACTTAATTTCTTTCTACACATCATTCCTGTTTGTTATTATAGTTCCTATAGTTAAGAATATGTACATGAAACGGATATTACTTACTTACTTACTTACTTACTCACTGGCACTATCGAACCCGAAGGTTCATGGCCGCGCGGACATAAGCTCTCCATACATCCCTATCCTGAGCTAATGCTTTCCAATCATTTCCTGTATAATCTACTTCCCTCAAATCATAGTTAATGTTTTTCTCCCACCTCATTCTTGGTCTACCAACTGGGCGTTTTCCTTCTGGCTTTCCTACAAGAAGTTTCCATGCACGTCTTTCATTCCCCATACGCGCAACATGTCCTGCCCATCGCAGTCTACGGGACTTAACTGTTCTTATTATATCTGGCTTCCTATAAAGACCATGTAGTTCATTGTTATGTAGTCTTCTCCATTCACCTGTCTGTTCATCTCTCTTTGGTCCAAAAATTTTCCTAAGAACTTTATTCTCAAATACTCGTAATCTCCTTTCCTCCCTTAAAGTAAGAGTCCATGTTTCGCACCCATATAATATAACTGGTAGAATAATAGTTTTATATATTTCCAGCTTAACGTTTTTTGAAAGGAGTTGGGACATCAAAAGTCTCTGCAATGCATAATAGCATGCATTTCCAGAATTGAGCCTATGTTTAATTTCTTTGTGCATCTCATTCCTATTTGTGATTGTTGTTCCTAGGTATTTGAATTCAGCCAATTCCTCAAAATTTCCCTCATTTGTCATTAGCTGTCCATTTCCATTATATAATGTATTTCTACGTGTGACCATATATTTAGTTTTACTGATATTTACTTCCAATCCTAACTTCTTAGTGTTACTCAATAGTGTGTGCGTGTTGGCCTTTAGTATCTCCTCGCTATCGGCCAGTAGTACCACATCATCAGCATAAACTAACAGCTTATTAATACCATTCAGTTGTAAGCCTTCCTTATTTTCTAAAGATTTAATGGCATTCTCTAGTACAAAATTAAATGGTAGAGGAGATAGTGCATCACCTTGCTTCAAACCATTCTGGATTTCAAAAGTGTCCAAAAACTGTTTGCCTACACGCACCCTACTCTTTGTGCCATTTAGACACATTCATATAAGTCTAACTAACTTTTTAGGAATTCCGAACTCCAGCAGGATTCTATATAACTTATCCGTCTTAATTGAATCATATGCTATTTTGAAGTCTACATATAGTTGATGTACAGTACCATTATATTCCCATTTCTTTTCTAAAATCTGTCTTATACTAAAAAGCTGATCTGTTGTAGACCTGTTTCTTCTAAATGCACATTGATGATCTCCAAGGATGACATCAATATAGGGAGCAAGTCTGCTTACTAATATATTTGTTAGAATTTTGTACGAAGTTGAAAGTAATGAGATGCCCCTATAGTTGTTGCAATCAGTTTTATCTCCTTTCTTATAAATTGGTACGATAATTGATTCCTTCCATTCATCTGGAAGAGCTTCTTTTTCCCAAATCATACTAAGCAACCAGCGTATCTTGTCCATCAATTTTTCTCCCCTGATTTTATCAGTTCTGCTGGGATCTCATCTGAACCTGATGCTTTATACATCTTCAATTTTTCAATTGCCATTTCAACCTCTAATGCACTTGGCTCTGCGACTAGCATTTCTGCTGTCTGTAACTTATCCTCCTCAATGTCCTGTTCTGTATGTACATTTAATAGCTGATTAAAATAACTTTTCCATCTATTTAATATACTCTTGGAATCTGCAATCATATCCCCATTTTCATTCCGAATTATGTTTGTTCTAGCCTGAAACCCTTTCTTCTCTATACTAATTCCCTGATATAATTCTCTAATGTTCCTATTTTTTGCATTCATTTCAAGATCATTAATCTTCTCTCTCAAATATTCCCTCTTTTTACTCTTTAGTAACTTGGTGGTTTCCCGTCTAACACTACCCAATTGCTCTAAATTTACCTCATTTGGCTCGTGTAACCATTTCATTTTTGCTAGCTTTCTTTTCTTTACAATATTAGGACTTGGAAAAACAGCGCCATCAAGCCTGGTTTACGAGCTCATGAGAGAGACATATTTTATAGAGGACATCAGATTACAACACTGGCTACCATCTACAGGACCCCATCAGGAACTAATTAACATCTGGAAACACAAGAAGAGAGAGATAGACTTAGAGTTCTACACCACACCAGCCATGGTAGATGATAGTTGGACCAGAGAGTGTAAGACCCAGAGACATGTCATAACAAGACTCGCAATACACGGTTTTCACCATAAAATTTGTGCGAACAAGAAATTCCACTAGCCGGCAGAAGATTGTAAATGCCTGCTACGCAGAGAAATATGTAGGAAATACCGTATCATAACGTGTGCAAATAGAACAAAATCGATAACAGACTACAGCAAAAACTAAACTCAAAACCAGTGCTCAACTTGAGCGCACTTTTCTTCTTATTAAATTATAGTTCCAAGCTATTTGAATGCAGCCACTTTTGTTTATTTTTCTTTTTTCAAAATTTCCATTTGTAATGCATTTTTATGTGTGACCTTACATTTAGTTTCATTGATATTTACTTCCAGCACCTTTCCCTTAGTGTCGTTTAATAGAATATATGCATTGCCTTTAGGTGTTTCTGCACTATCGCCTAATTATACATCATCAGTGTATACCTACAGCCGATTAATCAATACAGTATTGCATTCAGGGTTAAACCTAGCCCCTGCTCCTTCTGGTGATAACACTGAGCAACAAAAAAATTTTTTTTTGTCTCAGAAAGAAAAATATGTGATTCTGATAGTATTTTTTCTCTTGAATTTAGATAATATGATATCGGTTTTTCTCCATCACGCAAGGTTTCCGAGAGACGCAAACACTTTAATATTTTCTACATTCGTAACTACACAACATTCGAACATTTGGACTCACCTAGAAAGTAAGAAATGACGATTTCCTGCTATATTTCGCCTGTGGAGTGTCCCTCTTGATGGTCCAACAATAATCGGCCAGCATATTAGGATTCCATTTGTCTTGATATATCTTTTCCACCAAGATTTTCCGGGAAGAAATCTAAGTGCGAGTGCAGGAAGTGTATTTTTAAGGACATATTACAGCCTATGAGACTAATCACGAAAGGTTTACAGAGAATTAATACTTTACAAAGTTGAGGAGACGGACCTATTAGGTAACAATTTTATAATCTTATATTATAATCTTAATTTTGTTACTAATATCTCAACGGGATTTTATCATCCTAATAATACATTACTTGCCCGCTAGATGTCTCATTGGGTCGGCATGTACCACATATCACCCATGGCATCTCTAGGGAAATAAGGCCAAATATTGGACTATTACGCCATTGTAGATGTAGAATATATGCTTAAAATGCATTATTTATTCCTATGTGTAGTAAATATCAATGTATGTCACAAAACATGACCTTTGTCTCTTTCACGAGATCATAGCATTCCATCGGGAGAGAGTGGTTTATTCGTTCATTAATTCAGTCAGCGTTAATTAAATCTAGTTGAATTTAGCAAGTTTTAGTAATTCGCAGAGAAATTCTGATATTGTCTGAGGTTGGTATATCTGGTTTGAATGACATCACTACATGCTATTTAGAGATTAAAATTATGAGAAGACTATTAAAGCAGTGATTTTAATATCAAACATATAAAGTTAAAAGTATCATTCTTGAAGTATTACAATTATATAATTCGTACATCATTTACTTTTCCGATGATCAGGTATTTATAACCCAGGATGTAGAAGATGCAAATTATATGTGTAAACAGTTGTCAACAACATACGCCTATCAGAAATGGGGTTTGAAAATCAACAAAAAAAACAGATTATTCAACAAATAACCCAAATGAATTATATATTGATGAGGTAAAGATGAATAAGAGCGATCGTCTGTGTTATTTGGGATCAATTATAGAGAGAGACGGAACATCAAATAAAGAAAATAGCAAAAATGTTCAGCAATGGAAGAAAAACCATAGGAATGTTAAACTCTGTACTATGAAGTAAAAACCTCATTAACAGAACAAAACAACTAATTTATAAGTCCATATTAGAAAGTATAATGTTATATGGATCGGAAGTATGGACAATGACACAGCAACATGCCAACAGAATAACTGCAGTTGAAATGCATTTTTGGAGAAGAGCTGCCAGAAAATCTTGACTGAATATAATTATAAATACAGAAATTAAAAAAAATGGATGAATGCAGAAGGAAGTACAAGGGATGAGATTGAACACAGTAGGCTAAAATGGTATCAACACGTAAGAAGAATGCAGGATGGAAGACTGCCAAAGGCCGTCTATGCATAAATTGAAAGTTGGTGCAGAAAAGGAAGACCAAGAACAACATTCATAATTCAATGAAGAAATTTGGTGTAATGGATGAAGACACAGAGGACAGAGAACGATTTATAACTTTTTGAGAATGTTTGTTAAAAACTGATAGTCTATAAGTCCGTAGTCATTTATGTATTTTTTTAAATTCATATTAATTATTAAGATTGGTTGGAGAAAACCCTCAATATGAGGAAAATTCTAAAAAAAAAAATAATAATAATAATAATAAAATAAAACAAAATTCGTGCCTGTTTTAAGTCCCCTGACTAAAACAAACTTCTGTCTATAAAACATCGTACATTCTTGTCTTCATCTGTGGCTGTAAGTTTAAATGAAGCCTTAAGTTTTTTTAATGCTTCATTGTGTAATACTGTTATGTGCTTTAACAAAATATGTCATTTAAACAGTTTTGTATATTTAAATTAAATTTACACGAACCTTCTAAGAAACATGCAAAGCGGAAATAACGTCACTGATCCTTAACGGTACTGATATGAATGGGATGCCTTATTTGAATTCATGAAACTATCTGCAAATTCATCCTGAATAATAATTTATGTGAATTGTTCCTACACTTAGCAGTTAATTGTTCACATAATCTAACAGAGACACTTTGTATGAACTGTAAAATCTCCTTCCAAGAGAATAAATCGCTATCACGATGGCTCCGAAGAGTCGAACCAATCTTATGGGACCAGGGAAGTTATATAATTTAATAAATGGGGTTGTTGTGATATTATTGATTAACCTTCCGTTGGGCGCAATGTGCCTGACCAGCACACGTTTAAAAAACAATATTTAACACGTTGTTTGCCAATCTAAACGACAGGAAGTTGAAGAAATGTTATTGTTGGGGATGTCCAATGGATAAAACATTCAAAATTTGCTGCCAGAAAACTTCTTTTGGACATAATATTGATTAAACAAATTTTAAGAAAATGTGTGACAAGCCTCCAAAACAACATGATATAAAAGTAAGAACAAGTTAGGTTCAGTTCAAATATACTTGAAAATAGTTTCCATTATCAACATTTAGCCTATGTTTTTAACAGAATTATTCGAGAATATAGATTTGTTTAGTCTAAATAAGTTAAATAAACAATTTTCTTTTTGCAAATACTTTTAACCCTGGAACCTGATGGTTGAACTTTGCATCAATATTCCTGATTGTGGGGTCACAGTGACCCCTCACATAATTTTAGTTTTAAAACGTGTTTATTTTAATAGGATTTGTATAAAGTTTTCTATTTTATCACAGTATGCCTTCTAGTAAATTAAACTTCCATATTAATACCATTAAACAGACCATTGAGGGCCAGGGACTACATAACTATATAACTATCTCACATTGTAAACACACGCCAGATCAATGAAATGTTATTTTGACAGTTCACTACATGATGCAAATGAGGGGCCTGTGATCATTCCACATGGGATTCTTGCAGTCCACACATTCTTATAAAAATATTTATCAGGTAAGATACACATTTTTATTTGAAGTCACATGTGCTAAATACATTAGATCATCATTATCATCCAGGGATTAAGCCTGTTGGTTCGTTCCGGTTTCATGAAAGATAGAATTGTTAAAATTGTTCAGATCATCTTCTGTGTGGGCGACCAACATTTCTCCTTCCTTGCTGTTTTTAATTTAGCAATAGTTTTGGAAATCTTCCTTCTAAATACATTACATATAAATACAATTCAAAGTCATGGATCCACTATAAATGTTATAAATGAGTGCACTATACGGAAGTAATATTTATAAATTGGATCATTGGCTTACAGATTACTATACAAGTAGCATGTCTCAGTCTTATCCTTATAAGGAAATTGTCAACCATTACATGGCGAAACTTTCTTTGAAATTTCTCCCAGAGAACTATTGTGATGTACCAAGGCCGTGTAAAAAAAATCTGCAGTTTTAACTGTAAGGCACAGAAATCGAAGCTAGAATCCAACAATGGCAACTCACTGTGCGAAGCAGGTGGACTCCTTCCTCACTTGGGTAAAGCGGTATGTAGTTTGGCTGGACGCGGCGTGTGAGCAAGTGGTCTACCGTATGATGATGATGGCCAGATGATGGGCCCTAAAGTTTCCTGGCATTTGTCGTACAGGTAAGAAAAACTCCGAAAGAAACCTCACCCAGGAAATTTATTCCGACCGGAGATCGAACCCGAACCCTTGCGTGAAAAAGCAGCAAGCTACCCCCAGACCACATAGGCCTATATATATATATATATATATATATATATTATAGCCTGGAATTAAACCCGGAACCCCTCAATAACCTTCAAGACACATTGTTGCGCCATAATACAGTAAAAACCTGCCTATGAAGGAACATGACGGTTCCTTAAATGTATTTCCGTCTTGGCAGTTTTCCTTCTTATAAAGGGTTACCAAATTACAAGCTTGAATTTTCTCACGCAGTGTAGGGGTTTTACATGCACGCTTTAAAGACATAACGTATTGGACTCAAATAGAGGCAAAATAGTGTATGTAACACAGCTTAGTTTGCACGGCAATACAAAACAACTTTATTGCACAAAAACGAGAAGGAACTCTAATACAGGAAGACTGAAGAGTTTCCCAACTCCCTCGCAGGTAACGTAAGCAGGCAAGGAAAAGCGAGGGATTCCCCGCTGTCACACATAAGCAAGGAAACACAAGAAGGTAAAACGATTAATGCAGTAGCGTCATATGCGGAATTTTCACGTGTTGTTATTAATACTATAATTACAACGTGCTTAAGAATAATTTTCCGTCTTACTGAGGTAAAAATTAACTATTGGTGCTATAAAACCTATTCCGTTTCCGCCTTATGAAGGTTTCCGGCTTATATAGGACGATTTTTACATATAAAATCGAACCGTTCTGAAGATTTTTTCCCGTCTGTACAGGTTTCCTTCTTATGAAGATTCCGGCTAAGGCAGGTTTCATTGTAGATGTAAAATCTTCCTTATAACGTAGACCTAGTTATGTTGATGGCGGTTCGTCCGTCGCGACGGACACACGCGTGTCGGATATAAACGTTCACTTGTTGATTTTCGACAAGAGTACGCTACATGTCAGAACCAAGTTGCGGTATAGGCCTATAGAACTGAATTTTGAGCCTATACAAGGATATTTGCTATTTTACATATTACACGAGTTGTATTTTTATCATACTATATGTCACCCATTTGCTGCAATAACGTCATAACTAAAAAATCACGACATTTTAGTTAATATCACAGGGAGCCTTGGAATTACAGTATTTAAAACTTCAAATGCTTCTCCTGAAAAATCGGATTTTCGAGTTATGACGTTGTTGAAGCAAATGAGCGATGTTGTTAGACCATGTTTATTCAAATAATTAAATTTTAGTTAAATTATGTCTTCATCTTCTTCACGGTTTAGGCTTATTTACTAGCCTGTTCCGGCTCCAAATTGCTGCTCTTTCCATCTTTTCTTTGGTCTTCCCAAACTTCTTCTTCCTCGTGGTGAATAGCTGTATGCTGCTTTTGGTATTCTATTCTCAGTCATCCTTGGCAAGTGTTCTTTCCAGTTGGTTCTGTATTTCTCTATTGTTGTGTTTAATTAAATTATGTAGGCCACGTAACTGTGACGGTTCGAAATCGGAAGCTGACGTAGCTTTTCATAATTCGAATGCAAATAGAAGTTGCTTATTATAACACCGTCGTTATTCACAGACCTCAAATACAAGGGGTTTCATCACATCTCATCCATCGACGTCCTTCAGTCTAACACGAATTGAGGAGGTGTTTTATACATTTCATGACATTAAAAGAAACATAGTTATATAATTGATACGTAATTTGAATAAAAAATTAAAAAGTAAAATGCAGGAATGTTCATTCATGCGAGTCTCTAATTAAATGACGAGGCAATTTGGCTCCTTAAAGAGAATCATAGTTAAGGTCTGTGTGTCGACTTCCGATATCGAACCGTCACAGTTCTTTGTTATTCCAACAGTCTTCTGGTAAGTCTCGCCCGTTCATTTTTTCTATAACGCACTTTCACCAACTCATTTTTAGTTCCTCCTCTTTCGTTTGTCGTGTCCATGAAAGTACAGAGTGTCCTCAAAGTCCTGCTACTAAAACAATGTAACTTAGCTCGTAAAATATTTACGATAGAGACATGCGGTCTTTTCCAACGTATTCTACATCTTTCCAAGTTTTGTTTACATTTATTGCAGATTGTGATTTATACGACATTACAGCAAGAACCAGACAAGCATTATGTGAAACCTTCACGAAACTGAAAGAGGAATCTAAAAAAATTAGTCTAATAATAAATCAAGAGAAAACAAAATATTTGAAATGTAGTAATCACAATAGAAAATCTGAAAATCTACGAATTGATGATATACAAATTAACACAGTAGAATCATTTAAATACTTAGGCACCAAAGTAAATGGACATAATACATTAGAAGTGGAAATTAAAGAAAGATTGGTAAATGGGAATAAAGCTTATTTTGCAAATAGAACCTTATTTAAAAGCAAATTAATATCAAAAACTGCAAAAATAAGGTTATACAAGGCACTCATTAGACCAGTTGTTACATATGCTTATGAAACTTGCGTCCTAAAAGAAACAATAAAACAGAAATTACTAATTTTTGAAAGAAAAATTTTAAGAAGAATATTTGGACCAAACAGAGGAACTGATAACTGTTGGAGAATCAAAACAAATATTGAACTAAACAAATTAATAAAAAATCAGAACGTAGTAAACCATATAAGATCTCTCAGAATTGGTTGGCTTGGACATTTGATAAGAATGGATGATCAGAGACTGGTTAAAAAAAACTCTACAAATGGAAACTTATAGGAGGCAGAGCTGTAGGAAGACGGAAGATCAGATGGGAGGATGACACAATAAACAATCTAAGGAAAATGAAAGTGACTAATTTGAATATGGCAAGAGACAGATTGGCATGGAGGAGGATTGTGAGAAGGCCAAAACTTTCACTGTTGAAGTTGTGCCTTAAGATGATGATGATGATGATGATGATTTAAACGACAATGACGACACCACAGGAAAAGGCCCAATGTGTATGGTGGTATGCTGAGTCTGGTAAATCACCAGTAACTGTTCAGCGAAATTTCCGCCGGCAATATGGAAGAGATCCTCCATCCAAATCAACCATAATTTATTAGATGAGTCGAGAAATATCTAGCGACTAGCAGTGTAATGGACTTGCCACGGAGTGGACGACCAGGTGTGAGCCAAGAAACTATTGACAATGGGCAGCTTGCGTTTCAACTCAGACCTCAAAAATCGGTTCATCATGGCTTCACGGCAACTGCATTTACCAAAATCAGCCATTCATAAAGTCCTCCTTAAGCGGTTGCAAATTACGCAAGGGTCGCTGCCAACTGACTTCCCTTGGCGTGCGGAATTTGCTGATTCCATGCTGAACGCAATTGACGAAGACAATGAGTTCCTGCAGAGAGCGATGTTCTCTGATGAAGCTAATTTCTTTGTGTCTAGACATAACATTCGAGTATGGGAGTACTGGTCATTTACCAGACTCAACATACCACCATACACATTGGATATTTTTCTGTGGTGTCGCCATTGTCGTTTAAATCACAATCTGCAACAAATATAAACAAAACGTTGAAAGATGTAGAATACGTTGCAAAAAATCCCATGTATCTATCTCAAATAGTTTACGAACTAAGTTACATTGTTTTGGTAGCAGAACTTTGTGGACACACTGTATGTATTTGTTTTGTGTCTTTCGTTGCCCGTCCTTTGTATTTGACCGTACCAAATCAATTGCTTTGTTTTTATTTCAAGTATTTATCTGTGTAACGCCCATTATTTTCCTGATTATGACAATGAGTATTCATTCTTTTTTTTTTATATAAATTTCTAGCCGACTTTCTCCGATAATGAATCCATTATTGTAGCCAGTGTCCTATTCTCCTGAGTTTATTTTTCACCGCCAAACCTTAGTACATACTACAGACTCATGTAATGATATTTTTATTAAACGAGTGAAGTGATCTATAACAGGCCTTAGGTCGCAATTGAAGGGCTCGGCTGTAAAACATGGTAACTGACAAATTCTTGAAAATTGAGTTGTAGCATATAAACTGTGTTATGTGACCTTCTGAAGCATTTGGTGCACGTAGTTTTATTTACCATCTATTGACCATCTACCATCTATCGACGAATGTAAAAACTACTTGAACCAAATGCTTCAGAAAGTCACACATCACAGTTTACATGTTACAACTCAATTTTCAATAATGTGTGAGTTAACATGTTTTACAGCCGAGCCCTTCAATTGGCTTAGTTGGAGGTTAATACGCCCACCTTTTTAGATAATTGGCATACGATGGCAGCCGGGTTATCAGCTCCTCGTGACGACCATCTTTAGTCCAAAACAAGCATCGGGTATTCATTTCTGTTAGGGTCGACTCCAATGTTATAGCGTCACCAGAATATTTAGGCCTGTTTAAAATTCCTGACCACAAAGAGACTCGAAATCTCGACCTTCCGATTTGTAGCGTGTTTTCTTAACCAAGTAGCCTACGTTAAGATGTTGGAGTTTGGTCACACACTTCTTTTATCTCCCCAAATCTTTCAAGTTGAGGACGACCTGACTGTTGAAATGATGTAAACAACATTTGCATGGACAAGGATCGGGGCCAATAGGAACACATCAAAACGGGACTAGTAGTTAGTGCTGCAGATATTGTATAATACAGGAGAAAATTACAATTATATATCGTCGCCGTGGCGTAGTCTGTAGAGTCCCTACCTTCCACTCCGGCGACCCGGGTTCGATTCCCGGCGGGGTAGGGGATTTTAAATCTCCACCTTGGGTCTGGATGTGTGTCCTGTCCTTGTGTCTATATGTGAGAATAAAATAAAGTGAACAAAAAGGTAAAACAAGAAGGAAAAACAGCGTAAACGAGAAAAAAAAAGTGTGCCAATACAGCGGCGACCTGGGTTCGATTCCCGGCAGGGTAGGGGATTTTAAATCTCCACCTTGGGTCTGGGTGTATGTCCTGTCCTTGTGTCTATATGTGAGAATAAGATAAAGTTAACAAAAAGGTAAAACAAGAAGAAGAAAGAAAACAGTGAAAACAAAAAGGAAAAAAAAAATTATTGCAGTAAAAAAAACAATAAAGTAACTAAAAATATTATGCAGTATTTTCGATGCTAGCAAACACAAAGAAACAAACAAATAAAATGCACACTTTATAAAACGTGTATCATAACTGAAATGAATGTTACTCCATGAACCCTATTATATACCCCACCTCTCTATATAGGCCTACTCCGCGTAGTAACTAACTTTGTATTATTTGTTTTGGTGTAGAATCCGCTAGGACTTGTAATTAAAATAAATGAAAGCTGTCTTCAATTTCATCCAGAAAAACACAAATATTCCAGAGTTAAAGAACATAAAGAAGTAAAAACTTTCTTTGTTATAATTAAATATTTAACATTGAGCAATGCAAGCTTAATGTGGTATGATAAGAAAAATAAATGCCTGGACGGGATTCGAACCCGGATCTCAGAGATCCGGGTTCGAATCCCCTCCAGGCATTAATATACCAAAAACTTTCTTTGTTAAGGCATTCACAAGAGGCTATTACGCAAATGCAGCAAGCAACAAATTAATTTTCAAATTTCCGAAAGTGTAGACTCTACATTATGTTTACACAACTTTATCTATAATTAATACGTGAAGAAAAAAAGTATACCCCTTTTTAAGCACATGGCGCGCACGGAGGAGTGTGAATTTTCGCATAATTAAAGTTCATATAGAGAAGGAGTGCAGGAAAATAAAATGTATGTATATGTGTTACAAATAAATTAAACAAAATAAAAAAAATGTCTACAAGGAAAGTATGTGTATTACTCATTCTTTTGTGTACTCATTCATTTCTTTCGTTCTTACTGAAAGTACATTGTTAAAAAAAGAAAAATTGTGCAGCAGCAATCTGAATTGACTTATTCTCGCGTATTTATTATTAATGGTTTAAAAAAGTGAGTACATTTTATTATTTAAATTAAAATTAAACCCTGTCTAATCTTCGTTTCAGTATTTTTTTTTTTTTCGCACTACTTCCATTATGCCTCGACATAGAAAATTGACGGATCGGAGTGAGAGACAAAGAAGAAAGGATATATATTCCAGTACACATATTAATAGGCCAAATGCAAATTTAAATAGTAGGGATAAATAGTATACAAATGTCAAATGAGGCGTTATTGGTTTTGTTTTAATATGGCGTAGTCAAGCTATACCATATATTTCCTATCGTTCGTATTTTTAAAATAAATCCGTGAAGGCCCTAATAAGGTTGGATTTTGTTGGTATTTTTCAGCCGTTTAGAGATGTCATTAAGTTATTTAGAAAGGAACAGACATTTTCGTTAACTTCTAATTACATATCTTATTATTTTTCTCCCATCTGAAAATTAATACATAATGACGTATTTGTGACAAACTTAAAAATGTAATGAATTGTGGTCCAATTTCGACCGCTGGGTGACCAATAGTATGTATTGGTATTTCGAATGTCATGCGAAGGAAAAATGGGCAAGTATTTACTATTGTCAGTGAATAACCAAACTTTTGATATGGCGAAAAATAGTGAAACTTTGAAAGTGTGTGCAATCTTCTTAAAACAACGGAGATTTATCAAACAGACCTAGAACAAGATGAAAAGAACATTAATTAATGTTAAGAAGAAACAGAGTTTCCGTCTCTCCGGTAATTTCTAGCTATGTTGTTTTTCCTCTGATGCTCTGGGTGCTATTAATTATGTCGACATGGAGGAAATGTCAGTGGTAATTCCTCGAATTGCAGTAGCAGAAAGTTTCTCTTGGGGGCGGGGATGGATCCTGGGATTAAAGAATGCCGCTTGGATTTCCGACTCGCGTTTTTCAGTTTCAAGTGCCACGATTCTGCGGTTTATACATCACTCAGATTACTTCTAGAAGAAAAGAAAGTAAAATGACTGCAAGAAACTAGGAAAACGTTCTGTTAAGAGAAATAACTTAATCTGATAAAACTTTCTTACAAATAAAAAGGAATTCGATTTTTATCAATGAAATAATCAGAATACATATCCCGCTTCATTTTTTCATTTTCGTTGAAATACAAACTGACTCACTGGCACTATCGAACCCGTAGGTTCATGTCGCGCGGACGTAAGCATTCCATACATCCCTATTCTGGGCTTTTTTTTCAATAATTCCCTGTATAATCTACTGCCCTCAAATCTTAGTTAATGTTATTTTCCCACCTCATTCTTGATCTACCAATTGGGCGTTTTCCCTCTGGCTTTTTCCTTATAAGCTTCCATTCACGTCTTTCAATTCCTGTTCGTGCCACATGTCCTGCCTTCCGCAGTCTAGGCGACTTAACTGTTCTTATTATATCTGGTTTCGTATAAAAACGATCCAGTTCATTGTTATGTAGTTTTCTCCATTCATTTCTCTTCGGTCCAATGATTTTCCTAAGAACTTAATTCTCATTCGTTGGAACATATATATATATATATATATATACTTTCAGATGTTTTGGTAACGGTTTCGATGTTCACTTCACATACATACAACGTCATTTGAAATTAGATCAATACCTTATCGTCATCTTCTTTTGAAACCAAAAATATCAAAATTTCCTCGTGTTATATATTTATAGGTCTATGTATTTAAGTGTATACATGACATGGAAAAATTAACTCTTGAACAGGGATTTGAACCCGAGATCTCTAACTCTATACGTTAACGCGATACCTCTTCGCTATTCGGGCTCCCAGCATAAACTTTAATTTTCTTTTCCTTATTTATTATTATATACAACTTGCCTCATTAGAGGATTGCCTCAAGGACAAAGCAATTTCTCTATCATACGAGGCAAAGGGACATCGCTCGCAGTACTAACTTGCGGCTTATATAACAAGAAAGCATTTCAATAAGAATATCTTACTTTATAGCAGTAACGCTTTTTATTTCGATTTTATAATTATATATATTGACAGAAACCTAATAGAAATTATTAAACAAATCTATAAAGATAACTCCGCTTATGTTAAAATTGGAAATATAATGTCTAATCCTATAAAAACCTCAAAGGGATTGAAACAAGGGTGCAGTCTATCACCAATTTTATTTAATATTTATGTAGAATTTATATTAACGAAATGGAAACAAAGCTGCAAAGGTATGGGGATCCCAATAGGCAACAGATTTTTGCTGACATTACAATTTGCCGATGATCAACTGGTTTTAGCGCAAGACAAATTTGATATGGAATTCACGATAAAAAGGTTGAAAAACATATATGAATCATGGGGTCTCACAGTAAATTTACAAAAAACAGAATATCTGGCAATAAATAGCAATGAAAGAGAAAATTTAATATTGGAAGAAGGAATCCAAATAAAGCAAGTGAAACAAACTAAATATTTGGGAATGATTATGGATAACATCGAAGGTATAGGCAAAGAGAACATAAAACATAGAATTGAATTGAGTAGCAAAATAATATCATTGTTAAATTCCATATGGGGGATAAGCATATTTGGAAAGACACAAAAAAATATATTGGTAAAACATTGGTGGAATCTGTTGCAATGTACGGAAGTGAGGTATGGACAATCAATAAGTACTACAAGAATAGACTAATAGCTCTAGAAATGGATTATTTACGAAGAAGCGCCAGAAAGTCTAAATTAGAACATGTCACAAATAAGGAAATTAGAAACATAATGGAAGCAGAAGAAAGCATAATTGAAAGAATTGAGGAAAAGGAATTAAAGTGGTTAGGACATGTTTTAAGAATGGAAGATGAGCGATGGCCGAAGGAACTATATGAATGGCATCCGCACAGAAAGAAGAAAAGAGGAAGACCAAGGTTAACATGGAAGGAAAACATGAAGACAGTAATGCAAGCTAGAGGGCTAAGCATCGAAGATGCCCAAGACCGTAGGTTTTGGAGGTTTGGCACGGGAAGACGGCAGCAGCTGTAAAAACCCGAAGATAGATAGATAATTATATATATATAATATATATATATATATATATATATATATATATATATATAGACTGGTGAGCAGAACATGTGGCGCGAATAGAAAGTAAAAGAGGGACATGCATGCTACTTGTAGGGAATAGGGAAACCACATGCAAAGCGGCCAAGAAAATTGTGGGAGAATAATATTAACCATGATTTGAAAGAAGTAAATTCTACAGGGGATGATTGTAAAACATCAGCTCCGGATAGGGATGAATAGTGAACTTACGTACGCGGCGCGGCAATGAAGCTCCGAGTTCGATAGTGCCAGTTAGTTAGTTAGTCAGTCAGGTATAACTTACTATTTAGTAGTCCTATTTTTATTATTCAGTGACTAGACCTAATTAAAGTCTTTTACTGGCATTTTTTTATTTCTAATACCATATGTATGTACAGGCCTATGTTGGTCTGTAAGTCATATCCATTGTAGATTGTGTATGTCCTGGCAGGAGGAGATTAGAAAAACCGCTAACATGTACAAATTTATTTATAGATGTTTATTTTTATTTTAAATACGTGAGTATTGAACTCGGTTGTGTAACAGTTTTTACGGATCTATTCATTCATAAACAAGCATAATTCTGTCATGTGCATGTTGTACTTGTTCTTTTATAATGGAACCTCAACTGTATCAAAAAGTTGTACCGGATGTAAGGTTTCAAAAATGTTTTCTCTAAGTTCACTTCTTACGTGTAAATAAAACAAGGCATTTAAAAGTAATGTAGTACGTGATGAGATTTGAACCCAAGACACGTAAACTCTGTACATGCGGGTCACGTTCCTAGCTACTTCTAATTCCAGAGTTTCTTATCAATGTTGAAATTTCATTTATTTCATCGATTCACCAAAACTAAGATACAAACTTGCATGCAAATCAAGAAAAGTAAGAATTGTCTATATTGCTGTAGTGCCTGAGATCTAAGGCAACCCTATACCATTGTGTTTGCCATATTATTATCTACATTTTATGTAATTGTATGAGGAAACTCGATGAGAATAAATTACTAATACATACCTATTTGTACCTAGCAACCTTTCATTATTGACATTTTATTTATATAGGCCCTATTTTACTCTTAATTGGAGATATATACTTTTAGAAAGTACATAACTATAATTATGAATATTAAATCATATTTAATTAAACATAGCTGTGCAGGGATATGGAATGGCAACCCTAGCACGTTTTATTTAATTTTACATTATCTAATATATAAAAATGTTTGTTTGATTGTTTGTTTGTTTATTTGTTCGTACTTTATACGCGGCCATACCGTTGATCCGATTGTGATGGGGCTTTTTGCAAAATGTTCAGGAGATTCTAGGGATGAACATAGCCTATCAGAGAGTTGTGATACTCAACTCCTACACCCTTAAAAATCGCCCTTTGTAGTGGAAAACGTGAAAAAAGTAGCTCTTTGGACGCTTAAATTCCTTACCCTGCCTAAACCATAACAAATACACAAAATTATTGCACACAGAATTGAATATCTCAAAACGCTATACAAAAAAGTCCCTGACAGCATATGTTTATCTCTTACGGATAACTCACAATAACCATTTTTGTCTTTCATTGTTGCCAAAAAGATCGAGACAAGTACGTAGATTCCTGTGCAAGCATAGCAGCACATGACGGGCATTCTATTGCGGATAACTCACAATAAGGGATTTTGTCTTTTAGCTCATTTATGCCAAGAATATCGAGATAAGTAGATTCCCGAGCAACACCGGGTAAATAGCACGCGGAATCTTAAAATAATTACGATATACATTTATAATTATTTTTAATTTTGCTTATTCAACTAATCATACGAAGTACATTATGTTTTGTCTTTCAGCACATTTATGCCAAGAAGATCGGGATGAGTAGATTCCCGTACAACACCGTAAACAGCACGGGGTATCTAAATATAATTACCATATAAATGTTTCCTTTTACTTATTCAACTAAACATAAAAGCACATTAATTTTCATTTATTTAGGCGTAGCAGCGCACACCGGGTATTATCTAGGTTTGTATAAAATATTCATTTTATTAGGAAACTCGATTAGGGAAGGTCGATGTAAGTCCGGATCTTAGGGTCGGTTTCACCAACAGAGGTAACTGTATTACGCCAGTTTAAGCTATGCATTATACACGGGGAAAACTGGCGTAATACAGTTACCTCTCTTGGTGAAATTGACCCTTTGACTATAACTTTTTTTTTATCCGATCAAGGTATTTACGAGTGAATTTTAAGTAATATCTTGTAGCAATAAATACTTTCGGCAGGCGTGATACCACCTGAGTTATCGCGGCGAAATAATTTAGTAATATATTTATGAAAATAATTAAACGAACAAGTGTCATGTTATCTTATGGTGGTCATCAGCAATAATAAGTCGGAGTGAATATTTTTAATAATGTAATTTGAAATAAGTTAAACAAGTTGTAGGTTATGCTAAATTATTCATTCTGACAACATTCTACTCTGAAAATCAATTAAAATCCCTTCATTCAGCTTCATAAAAATGCATTTTAGAATGTTAATTTTACATCAATTCATTTTATAATTGTTTCGTGGTTTTACATTGATGTTATTAAGCTCTAGGGATATTAAATAAAGGTATTCTATGATTTTTCAAATTATTTATTATTTAAGTTCAATCGAGCACTTTAATTGGATTTAAATTAATTGCGGTTAATATAAAAATTACATAAACTCAAGGGACGGTGCGATTTTGTAAAGACAATTATGTAATTATGTATATACGAATGTGATCCTAGCTGGCGAATTTTCAAGTTTGTGAGATACAGTGCACGATATAGTAATACAATATTGTGTAATTGAATATAAATACTCAGTATTAGAAATATTCTGTTACTTGTCCAGAATTAGTCGGTCAACGTACTGAGGTTCAATTTGCTTTGTTATCTTTTTTAGACTCAAAGAAGCTTCTCCATTTATAACTTTAAAGTGTATTACGTTACACTGGTCAACATGATTTTTGAGTACCAATAGTTGTACATAATGCAGTTTTTATAGTGTTTTCAAATATGAATTCAGAATTTCTCCATCACTCACAGTTTTTTTTAAATTTAAATTTCAATTAATGGATTTAAATAATTATTTTTAATAGGCTTTTTGCGTACATTTGTCCATAGGTTATATATATGTATATGAGTGTGTTTATTTATTTTTTATTTATAAGATAATTATAAGACAATTGCGTTTTGAAGACAGGAATTATGAGATGGTGACAGAGAGCTTTGGAAAGAGAGGGTTGGGTAACAATTCTTAATGAGGTCAAAGCTCAACTAAACGGTCTGTAAGACCACAGATGATATATATATGACCGAGGAATATGTGTAAAGAAATGAAAAAAAATGTAGAATGATCTCAATAGCAACTACATTCCTTCTGATTTCGTTAATAGTTTGTCTTAAGTTTATATTATATGTAGCCTCGTACAATCTGAACTAACAAAACCATTAGTTAAAACATGTCTGAAACATTATCAGAGCTATCACTAAATTATCAATTTTAATACAATAGTATATATTACCTACCGTATTTTACGGACTATAAGACGCATTGTTTTCTTCGAAAAATTGCCTCCAAAATTCAGGCGCGTCTTATACTCGAAATTAATATAAAATGTCCAATGTTAAAATTCCAGCCAGTCTTAAAAAATGGCCATATATTCGATGCCGCGGGCAACCTATCTGTATATATCAACATTGGATTCAACTGGCAGCAGCAGTGCACCGATGCGACGAACATGAGTTGCGGGGATTCACAAGCTTGCTAACACTGTCTCCCTCCCGCCCTGCCATCACAAACCCAGAACACTGTCTAGCCTATGGATGCGTCAATGCAGTCTATGATGTCAGTGAACTTAAACAGATTGATGATGGATCAAACTAACATGAATTCACGCCGAAGGGAGCTTTAAAACGACATACATTCAAACAAGGGTGTCCTGTCAGTGGATAAAAGTGTCGTGGTCTAGAGTGAGAGAAGACAGACATTATTGTTAAATCTTTCAAGAAGTGCGGCGTAAGTAACGTTCGCGATGTCAGTGAAAACTATCTTATATATGAAGAGGACAACGATGACGATGAAGAAGAAGAAAGTCAGATGACGATTTGAAGGGAGTTTAAAGATCAGAACACTTTTATAAACTAAGATTTGTTTAGTCTGGATTTGCAATCTAATAATAAAAATGGTAAAAATGTTATTTTTTAAATACATTGCTTAAAAATTAAGATTTGGTTTTTTAGCATTTTTTTCTTTTTATGAATAACGAGGAGCTGGCCCGATTCATCAACCCCCAACCTGGGGGACGGGTAATTTTTGTTCAAGGTTTTCTTCTTCTAGCCTTTGATAGCCCAGTATCTTACTGCAAGACAGCAGTGATAGTTTAGGTCCGTCCTGGGTATTTTATTTCCCCAGTACCCGCCATATCCCTTGAGCATTCCTCTATCCGCCTCTTGGGGAGGCGCCCGATGAGAGACTGACAACTCCACATGGGCAGATTACAGTGGTATGACCATATCAAAAGAATTCCAGAGCAAAGATTTCCTAAAATTGTTATGGAATAGATCCCAATAGAAAGGAGAAAGAGAGAAAGACCGAAGAAAACTTGGATAGAATGGGTACAAGCGGCTATGGATATCAGAGGATTGGAGGAAGATCAATGGATGGACAGGGAGGAATGGCGTTTGGTTTCCGGAAGACGGCGGCAGCTGCCATGATACCGGATGATGATGATGATGATGAAAAATTAAGGTGCGTCTTATAATTCGTAGCGTCATTTAGTCCGTAAAACACGGTATAGTTTTGTAAGTAAAAAATAACAATGGCTGAACTTGTGGTGATTGGGTGGATCCACATAGTGTAATTAGTTGTGGTCGAACTGCATGAAATTTGACTTCTGAACGGCTTGTTCATTTGCAAGTGAGTTAATTGACCCAGTTGGAATCCGGATGCATATGGCCATGACGTTTGAAAAATATGGCGGTGTGTTTGTTCAAAATGATAATAATACAGTTCACAGTATTGTAAATGTGCTTATTCAGCCACATCTCTTGCTACACGAGATTTAAAACGAGAAAGACTTAATATGCCGGCCACGCCTGCTAAAACATAACACGTTCCTTAACGCCTCAGAAATTAACGCAGTCACGATATTTCTGCTCTTTGATTAGGCTTACATCACATGGGCGACTGTAACCGACGCAGTAATTTATTGGTCAATCATACTTCGAAAAGGTTTCTTCTTCTTCTTCTTTTTCTCCTCTTCTTCTTCTTCTTCTTCTTCTTCTTCAATCGAGGACTAGACTTTTAAGCCCGTTACAGCTTCACACATTCTTCAACCAACGTTTCCGTGGTCTTTCCAATTCTCTCCTTCCTTCAGGTTTATACTTACTTAATACTTAATGCAGGTTTTCCACTTTACAGCAGTTTGTCCTTGATTCATGCTTTCCAGAGATTCCTATCTTCCATTTGTACTTCTTCCATACTCCCCTTCATCATGGCATCATATATTCCCTCATACCATGTTCTTCTACTTCTCCCCCTCTTCATTCTGCCTGGCACCATCCAATCCAACACTTGTTTAGGCCACTGATATTCCGACATCTGTTGTACACTTCCATACCACTGTAAAGCTCGCTTTGATATCCTTTCGATAACAGTTTCTTGTGCATCCATTTCTTGTTTGATATATATATTTCGAATATGTTGTAGCCTGGATATTCTCATACTTCTCCGTAATCCATCCATTTCTTCAGGTTTATAATAAAAAAAATTCTTCTAGGAATACGACTGTAGCTAATTCTTTCCATGTATTCAATCCATTTATCATAAGTAATGCCACGAGTGCTTTCCAATTTATCTAGAGGTTTTGGAAATCAAGAGTGGAATTTGTTACGACTACTTAACGAATGAAATTAAGCAATTTACTTAAAAGTCATTATTTAAATATAGTTACCGGTATTTTAAAATATTTATACCGTATATTTAATGTAAATGACGATGTTTGAAAACAAATCAGAAATGTGAGGTTTTGTATATTCACTGCAACTTGATCATATTATTTATTGCCAAATAGGATAGCAATATTGTAAGAATGCACCCTAGTAGAGAAATAATGAAACACATAACATTTTACCTATTATAATCAACATTATAGGTTATTCATTTATTTTTTTAGTCAACAACTCAGAAAAATCAAGGAATCTGTTCATTATTTGCTATATTCAATGCATTTGTTGGAGAAAAATAATGCTCCGAGCTGTTCAGAACATTAATAAGGAGGAATTTTCTTTATCACAAAAGCAGGAGCTAATAAATAGAAATTGATAAAGGGCGAGGTGAAACACGGCTGGTTGTAAAACAAAATTCATTGAAACGTAATTTTTCATTGACTCCCATTTGAGGCATGAGTTAAATAGTCTCTGCAATGATGAATCCTTTCCTCTAATGGTACGTATAACATTTAAATATTTTCTTACATCCTCATTTTTAAACTTATTTAATCTAGTAAACCCTTAATTGATCTCAGAAACCTCTTTTCTGTATTTATTAATGTCATTTCGTGTCATGGTCCAAGTTTCTTAAGGATTTTGTTGCTATTAAACATATTATGCCTTGGCGCAGAGCTATTGGACGCACGATATTTCGAATTTCCATGGGGGAAGAATTTTTATCATGGCATTTGAACCAATTTGTGGGATTCAGTATGTAACCAGAGTTGTGAGGAATTTGGGTAGCAGTTACAGGTTGAAACATCAGCTGTATCGACAGATTAGAGGGTGACTCGACTTCAAAACATGTTGCCAATAGGCATACACTGTCACAGTTACCCAGAATGCGAAACAATCGGCAAACATCTGGAAGTCACTACCTGGACTCCAAATAAATCCACATATGAAAGATTAACAATTTTAAGAGTAAAAATATATCTGGATCTGCATACTTTATGCGAGGGCCTTTTATTAATTGTTATATGCAGTTGTATTACTTCCATATAATTTAAATGAGAGATATGGCGCTACATGTTAGTGTCTTGCAGTTAAAAACGGCATTTTTTTAGAGGGCCTCTGTACATCACAACGCTTCTCTGGAAGAAATTTCAAAGTAGGTTTCGGCAAGCAATTGGTGACAGTTCCCGTGTTACTTTAAAAATAGTTTTCCGTATTTTATAGGTAATAAGACTCTTATTTATTTTTGATACCACAGCACAGGGCATGTCTATACTCTGAACCATACACAATATCTATGACTAGAGCTTGGAACTCACTTCCCAGTCATGTCAGGGACTGTCAATCACTATCATTATTTAAATACAAATTAACTGATATCGTAAATTCGACACAATGAAAACATTAAGTGCATACCAACTATATTCAGCATTTTATAAATAATCATCTAAGAAGCTTTACTTACTTTATTTTGTTTTATATTATTTTAATTTTATTATATTACTTTAAGGGAGGAAAAGAGATTACAAGTATTTGAGAATAAAGTACTTAGGAAAATTTTTGGACCAAAGAGAGATGAACAGACAGGTGAATGGAGAAGACTACGTAACAACGAAGTACATGGTCTTTATAGGAAGCCAGATATAATAACAGTTAAGTCTCGTAGACTGCGATGGGCAGGACATGTTGCACGTATGGGGAATGAAAGACTTGCATGGAAGCTTCTTGTAGGAAAACCAGAGGGAAAACGCCTAGTTGGTAGACCAAGAATGAGGTGGGAGAATAACATTAAATATGATTTGAGGGAAGTAGATTATACAGGGAATGATTGGAAAGCATTAGGATAGGGATGTATGGAGAGCTTATGTCCGCGCGGCCATGAACCTACGGGTTCGGTAGTGCCAGTGAGTAAGTAAGTAAGAGTAAGTAAGTATATTCCATGTTTTTGTTAGTATCAGCTAGTATTAGATCACATTAGCATTGTCTTTTGTTTAGTCTATATTTTTATAATATCAAAAAATTGTGATAAATATGTACATTTTTGTATAATGTTACTATTCGCTGGTTGAGTGGAAGAGAAGGCCTTATGGCCTTAACTCTTCTAGCTAAATTAAAGCATTATTATTATTATTATTATTATTATTAGTATTATTATTATTAATCTGCCAGAATACAAGCTGCTGAAATGAGATTTCTCAGACCAATAGCAGGATATCAAAGAACAGACAAAAAACACAACACAGAAATAAGACAACAACTAAAAGTAGAGGAATTAAACACAACAATAGAAAAACTGGAAACTGGAAAGAACATTTGGCAAGGATGACTGAGAATAGAATACCAAAAGCAGCATACAGCTATTCACTACGAGGAACAACAAGTTTGGGAAGACCAAAGAAAAGATGGAAAGATTAGCAATTTGGAGCCGGAACAGGCTAGTAAATAAGCCTAAACCGTGAAGAAGAAGAAGAAGAAGACGGTTATTATTATTATTATTATTGTTATTATTCTTATTATTATTATTATTTTATTATTATTATTATTATTATTATTATTATTATTATTGTTATTATGATTAAAAATCGCGAATTTTCTTGTCCGTGTGGAATTGACTTAGTCCACGGAAAAAGAGAGTGAAAAAGGGAGCGAGTGTAATATAACTAATATCCTGTACTTATGGGGAAGTTTTCCACATCAATTACAAGAGTCGGTGTAGCTGTCAGATCGGTGAGTGTCACAGTGCCGGTTGACATAAAAGACTTGTGCCGATGTCACACCAAATTAGCATATACTTCCCGCTTCATTGAGTCGCCCGTTTGACCACATTTTCAAGGCCCTCAACTCTCTCCTACAAAAGGAAAATAATTCACGGCGTCTCGTTTAAAATTACTATTAAATAATGTACCAATAAAGTCACGAATTACAGACAGAAATGGATTGATCACATGGATGGAATGAGCAAGGAGAGATATCCATTGTTAGCCAGAAATTATCAAGCAAGAGGAAGGCGTGATGTTGGAAGACCTAGAAGACGTTGGGCTGATGCAATATGAAGTCGGAACGGGCAATTGCCTAATCCCTGGAGTGATGATGATGATGATGATGATAATGTACCATCAACTATCACGTGTCTGCCTGCCTATTTCGAAGATATTTTGTTAACTTTGTCCGAAAATGATAGAAATATAATAAAAAAAGTATTTCTCGCCATGAAGTAAAAATAAGATTATTTGAATTACTCATATTATACAAAATTGGGGCGGTGATCTTGTGCAAGTGGTTAGATTCTTGCCTCTCACCACTGGAGTTTCAAGATCGAATATCGGTCACTCAATATGGGTATCGCGATGTACAAAATAGAGCCTTAGGCAGGTTTATATCTGAGTTTCTCCCGATTTCCCCTGCCACAAATTTCATTCCACCATTTTTCAAATACTCTTTTCATCCATTTTGTTTCATTTCGTTCATCCTCCTCAGACATGATCGACTTCGACCCTTGTCGTTTACAGACCCTTAAAAAGGGATTCATCGCATTTCATCCCTCGATTCGACCCTGAGTAGGACACTATCGAACCCATAGGTTCATGGCCGTGCGGACATAAGCTCTCCATACATCCCTATCCTGAGCTAATGTTTTCCAATCATTCCCTGTATAATCTACTTACCTCATATCATAGTTAATGTTATTTTCCCACCTCATTATTGGTCTACCAACTGGGCCTTTTCCCTCTGGTTTTCCTACAAGAAGCTTCCATGCACGTCTTTCATTCCCCATTCGTACCACATGTCCTGCCCATCGCAGTATACGAGACTTAACTGTTCTTATTATATTTGGCTTCCTATAAAGACCATGTAGTTCACTATTATGTAAGTCTTCTCCATTCACCTGTCTGTTCATCTCTCTTTGGTCCCAGTCTTATTGCCCTAAGTTTCTCTATTTCATTTTTTACTGAACTATTTCAAAAGCCAGGGAGAAGTAAGCATCCTATTTGCTTGTCCTCCGGACGCACATGGCTGATAAAAATTAGGTCCCAAGCTTTTCCCACTTAATAAAATATGATGTCATTTTCTACGAAATGTTCACAGAATTGGGTTACACGAAGCATTGTAACATTAAATTTCCTAGAAGAGCCATATCACTTGAGTGTCCTTGAATGTGAAATGGGTGCTTTTTTTTTTTTTTTTTTTTTTTTTGCATAACCTTGTTCGGTTGATACAGAGACATGTGTGCCCCATATTCTACTTCTTCAAAGAGGAAATATCGCATAAAAATAAATAGTCTTGATTTATGTTGCACTTTAAAACGTATGTCTTATTTCAAACGTCATGACAGATTTCTTACTTTTTTGCCCGCTCACTCTCTTTCTTCTTCATTAAGTTTCTGAAGCAAACCAGTATTATAAATAAGAGATGCACGTAATTGTATGCTCATGCGTGTTATTAGCATAATTCTTACTTGAATGATATATGTTTTACAATATTAATTTTATTAATACGATGGTTTAATGAAATCTGCGAGTTCAATGACTCGCACAGCTGATTCCAGGGTGGGTCATTCCTAAAGATTCATCTTATTGCATCTTATGATGAGGAGTATCCAGGCAATACCGAAATGAGCGTCTTATTATACTTCCTAGTTAAACACTTACAGTCTATTAATTATTTTATAAGATGCCAAATTTTCCCAGCGTTGACTGATTAAAATTTCGGGTATTCTGTGCCAAATATCAGTCTCTGAATCTTGCAACAGACCACTAATTACACTGAGCAACAAAAAAGATTTTTGTTTTTTGTCTCGGAAAGAAAAATATGTGATTCTGATAGTATGTTTTCTCCTGAATTCAAATATGATATCGGTTTTTTTCCCATCACGCAAGGTTTCCGAGAGACAGGCATAATTTCAAATACTTTAATATTTTCTACATTCCTAAGTACACAATATTCGAACATTCGGGCTCACCTATAAAGTAAGAAATGACGATTTTCTGCTATATTTCGCCTGTGGAGCATCCCTCTTTACGGTCCAACAATAATCGGCCAGCATATTAGGATTCCATTTGCCTTGATCTCTTTTCCATAGCTGAAATCACCTGATGAAAGTGTTTCCCGTGCTCATCGCTCACTGCGCCAAGGTTTTCCGGGAAGAAATCTAGGTTTATTAAAAAAAAAAATTAAACCCATTAATTGAAATTGAACTAAAAAATGTGGGTGATGGAGAAATTCCGAATAGCCTGCATTTTGAAAACACGATAAAAAAACTGCATCAAGTACAGCTATTGGTGGACTCATGAGACAAAAATCATGCTGACCAGTGTTAGCAATCAAATTGTTAGTTATAGTGCATGCCAATATGTTCGTTCATGTGGAATTGTAGGCTTTCACGGCCAGTGTCTTTACTTTTATTAAGTTGGTCTTCCGGGCTGAACGGCAGTGATTCATTTTGTTTAAAATCGACATTTCGTATACTACTGCGATAGACATCTTCAGGAGATTCTCCGTGCTCTCTGTGTACCCCTCAATGTCGGCTGCAGACTGGTGTTCAAAAAATCAAAAGAAAATAAGATAGGCAACAAGGAATGAGGCTAGTATTGACTACTATGTTGCCTGCAAGCTTCAGGAGAAGCTGACAAGGGGAAGAAGACAGAAACGGCCTCCATATTTATAGGTGGTTCCCCGGAAATAGGGAGACCGTTTCCAACGCCCAGACAGTCAGCAGCCGAAAATTGAGAAGTTCACTGGGGGCACGGAAAATCTCCTAAATATATCTACCGTAGTAGTGGACGAAGCGTCGAGTTCAAACAAAACTGGATCACGACCGTTTAGCCCGGAAGACCAACTTAACAAGATGTTCGTTCATGTTATGTAGCCAATTGCCAATGTTATGAAGGACAGGTTAGGTAGGTTATATTAAATCGGTTTTCTCAGATTATCTAGGTTAGATTAGACATACTCCTGGATCATCATTTTTCTTAGCGTGTTTTTCATAAGCTGCTATTCTGTTTTAACAAAGATTAGATATGATCCAACGGTAATATGGCGTATTTAGGTTATTTTTACGTCAACTTCTCATTCTTTATTTGATCATTTTCTGGATAAAAATGTTTACATTGATGAGGTGAATTTTTTCCCCACAATTTTTTATTTTTTTAAGTTATTTGAATTTATGTTGACTGATAAATGACAGAATTTCCAATATTTTTCTGGGCCTGATACCCAGATGACATTTTTGTGTCCAAGCGTTCAGCCTCCATTATCGAGACTATTCAGCTGTTGTATGTATTTTACTCATTTCGAAAATGTAGGAAAATATCTGGCCCGAAAAGATAGGCTACGTTTATGATATTGTTAATATTATTGTCATTTAGTTATTGTCAAAAACAACAGTGTAAGCCTCTGATTATCCAATATATATATATATAAATTAATTTTTGTTTGTTTGTTTGTTTGTTGTTCGTATTCTATGCGCGGTGGTACCGTTGATCCGATTTTGATGTTTTTTTTTTTGCAAAATGTTCAGGAGATTCCTGGGATGAACATAGGCTATAAGAGAGTTGTAATACTCAACCCTTTCACCCCTAAAATCATCACCCTTTGTGGTAAAAAATGTGAAATAAAGTCCCTATTTTGACGCTTAAATGGCTTACGCTGCCTAAGCCATATCAAATACACCAAATTAATGTACACAGAATTTAATATCTCAAAATACTCTACAAAAAGTCTGCGACAGCATATATTTATCTTTTACGGATTACTCACAACAACCATTTTTGTCTTTCATTGATTCCAAGAAGATCGGGATAAGTAGATTCCCGGGCAAGCGTGCTCTACCATACCGTTCATCCGATTATGATAAGGCTTTTTGAAAAATGTTCAGGAGATTTCGGGGATGAACATAGGCTGTAAGAGAGTTGTAATACTCAACCACTTCACCCTTAAAATTCACCATTTGTGGTGAAAAAGTGAAATAAAGTCTCTATTTTGACACTTAAATGGCTTACAATGCCTAAACCATAGCAAATACATCAAATTATTGTACACGGAATTGACTATCTCGAAAAACTCTACAAAAAAGTCCGCGGCAGCATATGTTTATCTTTTACGGATAACTCACAATAACCATTTTTGTCATACATTGATGCCAAGAAGATCGGGATAAGCTGATTCCCGGGCAAGCATAGCAGCTCAAGGCTGGTGGTAGAAACACATAACTTTTATTTAGGAGTAGCAGCGCACGCCGGGTATTAGCTAGTAGGCCTATAATATAATTTATATAAATATATAAAAGCGAATGTGTGTTAGTGATTTATACAATTCTAAACCATGTAACAGATCTTTATAAAAATTTGAAGATATAGGTTTTCAGGTATGGCGAGTGTGTAGTTGCTATCTATTATATTCTGAAACCACTAGGTATAGGAGTTCACCTGAAACGAAAATTTAAAAATCGCTCTAGCGGTCGCAAATTTGGATGTTTCGCAACTAAACTGAGTACATTATATTAAAGCAAACCGAAGTAGATGTTTTCCAAAAATCAGTGAAATTCGACAATTAGAAGTGGGGTTTACTTCAAATCCGAAATTAAAAATTAACTCTAGCAACTGCCGTGTTTGGAATCGTCGCATTGCATATCATATAATTTAATTAATCCATAATTTTCTTTTAGATTATTCAAGTAAAAATAAAAACACACGTTTAATTTATTTAGGCGTAGCAGCGCATGCCGGAAATTCGCAAATTCTATATAAAATAACCTCCCTAATGTAGGTATGCTAGAAGTAGAAATTGTTTCTCCAATTGTAAATTGGTCTCGGGGGGGGGGGCAATTTGACTCTGTTCCCGAGGATCACGAGTTGAAATCCGACTGGAATCGATGGCTTTCTTAGTATGGTAAAATCCAAGGGAAAATTCCTGAGGGAGCGACATTATGCATGTAAGATTTTCGGACTCGAAAAAGAACCTTAAGTCTGAATGAGAGGTTCTGAGCAAAATTTGATCGCCGTTTCCCATCCAAGTAATAATAATAATAATAATAATAATAATAATAATAATAATAATAATAATTGCTATATTTTATCTGGCATAGTTAAGCCTTATGGCCTTGTCTACCACTCAACCAGGTTTGAAAAAATACAAAAATTATTCTTACATCTAAATTACAATAAACAAAAATATTTCATGGTATATCTACAATATAATTATTATTTACAATCTATTTTTATGGATGTACTCCAGATTTAACGAATGAAATACAAAATGTACAAGATAGGAAAATGAGAAAAAAATATTAATGACATGGAATAAATTTAGTTTAATAATAAGTTAGTTATCGTCTAGATACTCTTTGAGACGACGAGCTTATGCTTTGTCACTCGCAGAGATCTGTAGGGATATAAGCGAAACCAAATTAGCTTAATTAAGTATTTCTCATAAGGGTAAACTCTTACCTCACTTAGGGTCAATTTCACCAACAGAGGTAACTGTATTACAGCAGTTTTCCCCGTGTATAATGCATAGCTTAAATTGACGTAATTGTTACCTCTGTTGGTGGAACCGACCTTTATAGACATACAACATAGACAGACAGCAGAGAGACATAGGCTACTGTAAAGTAACAGTATTTGTCAGACCTACTTTTTATTGATGCGAGTCATGAGGTTATCATAAGAGGTCTCTGATGTCGAGACATAATTTTGTTCATGTAATTACGGCGTGACCTTTTGTCTGTCATAACAGTGATGTCATAGCATATGTAAACATACATCTTCTTATCCGGATAAATTATACAAACAAACATTGAATCATGTCAAGTAAATGTATGACCAAGGGCATCGTGATCTAAATCGTTAAGAGACCCCAACCCACATAATTATTTGCTTTGTTAAATGTCCGAACTCTTTTGTTTCCTTTAATATAACATTTGCTAATGGGAAATTAATGGAATTTACTGCCATCTAATGTTATATAATGCATGCAATTAGAACCCAATTATTTTTATAGAAAGAAAAGTGCAAACTGAATATTTCAGCAATTTGCTATTTTTGGTTGTATTTTAAATTTATAAACCATCGAAACGTGTAAATAATTGTTCGTTTTGGAGATGGGGAATTTTTCGCTTTAGGCTGTGAAAGTCTTAGGGTTTGATGTTGTCTAAGATTGTGTTACTGAAAAGTTTATAATAATAATATTGTATTGAATTAAGGGTCAACTGATTAGAACCCATATCCTGTTACTTCTGCTGTTGATGGGACTAGTGCCGAAAGCGCTACAGATAATTATTAATTTTTAAGTTGAGGAGACGGAACTTTTAGGTAACTATTTTATAATTTTATATTATAATTTTTAATTTTGTGACTGATATTTCAATGGAATTTATTATGAATTTTATGAATGTTAATAATATTTATTATTATTATTTATTTATTTATATACAAATCTTCAATGTTTTACCCATCTTACTGTGCCTAAAGTTTTATTTTCCTTCTCCACTCGTCTCTATCATCCACTCCACGTCCTCCAGTTGTCTTGTTCTCATTCCAGTTCTTATTTCTTGCATCCACGAGTTTGAAGGTATTCCTTTCCTTCTTCTTCCAAGTAAAAACCATTCCAATGTTTTTCTGGGTAACCTTTCTTCTTGCATTCGTCGTACATACCATACCAATTTAATTTCTTGTATCCTATATAACCTACTATTGTATAGACCTATATAATATTAATTTCTTCACGTATGACAGTATTTCTTTTTTTTTTCTAATTTTGAACATCTTTCTATAAAATAACAATAATAAGCCTCAACGATTTGACCTCTTTACCTGTTCAGTCCCATCCAAGAAATTGGTCTGTCCATCTTTACGCGAGCCTCCATTTTTCATTATAATTCTATTAATAGAATGAAATATTAACAATAATAATTATATCAATAATATTAATAATTGTCTTCGTAATGTCGATGACTGTAACAGCATTAATAACGATAATAATATTGTAAAAATAATAACACATAGTAATGAAATAATCAAATAATAATATTAAGATATTATTTATAACGCCATTTAAGTTGTCCAACAATAATAATAACATATCCATCCATAGTAATTCTGCCCGAAGGCAGGTCCTTCACTGCAATCATAGCATTTTCATGCTATGCTTGCAGCTTTACTAGGGAATTGTAGGTGTGGTAGCTTCCCGTTGCTTTCCACACCGGTGAAGGATGATGATGATGATAATGATAAGGATGATGATGATGGCCATATGATTTCGGGGACCGTTTGGGCCTTAAAGTTTTTCTGACATTTGTCTTACAGGTGAGGAAAAACCCCGATAAAAACCTCACCCAGAAAAACTGCCCCGACCGGGGATCGAACCCGGGCCCGCTGCGTGACAAGGCAGCACGCTACCTCGAGATCACAGCGGTGGACTAATAACACATAATAATGAAATATTCATAAAATATTAATAAGACATTAATGCTAACGACATTTAAGTTATAATAATAACAATAATAATAATAACAATAATAATGATGATAATAATAATAATAATAATAATAATAATAATAATAATAATAATAATAATAATGGTAATTTTTAAGTACGACGTGATGTCGGAAGAGAGTATGTAATAAAATGTTAAACATCTCCTTTGTATTCATCCTGTTCTCGGTTTATAAGACCATTATTAAAAGGAAATATCTCCTCAGCATGTCCCAAGGCCTATAACGGAACACATTTAATACATTATAAGAATGCATCCTTTGACCCGACTCTCTGCTGGACAAGAGATGAATTAACGTTTGTTTCCCATAAGAAACAAAAGATGTTTTGTATAATCCGACGATTACATTTTTAAGCAGAGGAGTTGATTTGTATGCAAGAGAAGAGTCCACTGCCTGGTGTGAGAGAGATCCTCGGGGTCCGGCGCACTAATTTACCTCATTCACATGCATCCCACAGTAGATCAGATTAGGTAAATACTAAGAGCCCGAATCGATATTCTCATCTTAAAGACACGTTGCCTACTCATGGCTACCCACTTGTCCCTCTTAATGGCGGGATTCTATAAACTCCAGTATTATCTATAAATAAACTACCTATAGTTAGTTTTAATCTCTGGCTACATTATATTGAGCATTTGTCAGGTCTCGGAGGTGGCCTGACATTTAGGTTAATAATAACACTGGTCAACATGATTTTTGTCTCATGACTACCAATACTTTTACTTAATGCAGTTTTTTATCGTGTTTTCAAATATGTATTCAGAATTTCTCCATTACCCACAGTTTATTTTTTAATTTCAATTTCAATTAATGGATTTAAATAATTATTTTCTGCTTAAGAAACATTAAAGGGATTACGTCAAAATCAAAACATACAGTGCTGTACCCTGACTTGCAATCTGCAATGAGACCAGGTGAAGAATTGTCCATACCAAAGCCTCCAGAACATGACATTGGATGAAGAGAGCTCAGATTCTGATGGAAGTAAGGAAGAAGAAGAAACAGATTTTGGTGATACAACTTTTGAACAAAGCTTTTCATCTGAGCCTCATTTATTGACTCAAGAAGATCTTAACGATCTCATACGAGATTTAAAGTTATCCAAAAACCAGTCTGAAATGCTTGGTTCCCGGCTAAAAGGATGGAATCTTCTTCAAACCTTGCGTGATGGAGAAAACCCGATATCATAGTTGAATTCAGGAGAAAAAATACTACCAGAATCACATTTTTTCTTTCTGCGACAAAAAAAAAGTTTCTTTTTTGTTGCTCAGTGTAATTAGAGCCCGGATTTGTATGCAAAATAAAGTACTAAATATGCATGAAACATATAGAAAATATGCACACTAAATATGCAAAAAGAGATTTAATAAAATCAATTAAATTATTTGCTTTGTGGGTAATCTTAAGGTATTCCTAGCTTTTACAGTAGATAAGGAAGGTTTTCATGAGGTTTTCTTGTTGTGAGGCTCCTTCGTCTGTAAGTGAAGAAGATTTTATACAATAAAAATTACCATTCTACATCACATGATGTCACAAGTGCATGTGAAAACACCACAGTTGTTATTCTTCAGTGAATTACGCTTATATCCAATTGATTGCAGAGACTTTATTGATTAAAAAGTATTAATAAATTAATTATATTTAGCTGAAGAAAAAATTATAATTTAATATCACATTTAGGAGAAAAATATGCATTAAAAATCGAAAATAAGGATTTTCCACCGGAATATGCATTTATATGCATTATCAAATACCGCTCAAATTTTCTGAGAAAGGGCCACTTAACATGTAAATCATTTCCGCATACTTTTTAATGCGTAAAAAACATGTATTTCGCATACAAATCCGGCACTAATGATAATAATAGCTTTATTTTTACCTGGCAGAGTTAACGCCTGAAGTCCTTGTCTACCACTCAACCAAGTTAATAAAAAATACGAAATTTATTCTTACATTTATGGTAAGTCTACAATGTAATTATTATATACAAAATATTTTGATTCGATCTAGATTTAACGATTGAAATATAAAATGTACAAGATAGGAAGGTCAGAAAAAAAACTATTAATGACATAGAATAAATTTAGTTGTCGAGAAAAATTAATTATTTAACAACATGTATTTGTATACGCGTGACTTAAAAGTGCCAAGTGATATCTTGAGGAAGGAAATTCCAGGAGCGCGCAGAGGCTACTGTGAAAGAAGTAGAATAAGAGGAAGTGCTATGAAGATGGAATTTTTAGTAGACTGTTATCTTATGACCTAGTATCAATGTTATGGTAAGAAGATAAATTCTCAAATCTGGGCGCCACGTAATTAGGAGTGTAGGAATTGAGATGCTTGAAAAAAGTGAAAGAGTCTGTCAGTTAGACGGAGCCAAGAAAGATTATTGAAGGGTTCGGAAATATGGTCATAACGGCGGATATTGAAGAATCGAACGCAAGCATTATGATCACGTTGCAATCTCTGTGATAAGTCATAGTTTAGATCAGCAGTTCCCAACATTTTTTGGCTCGCGAATCCCTTCCACAACGATCTGAGTTCGGTGAACCACTGACTTTTAAATATACATACAGTAGGCGAGCATAAAATTTAATTTCAAGCAAAGGATTTACTAACCTTAAATTAACTTAACCCCTAAAGGTTAAAACCCAAAGTTGCTTTACGGCTTAAAAGTTACACAACGCGTAGGCCTAGTTGTAGCGAAATTAAATGCATTTCTAACGTTCTTACATAACTATAAATCAGACATTCGCGGTAAATATTAATTTATTGTGGAAATAATGTGATACATTGACGATGTTACGTATATGCAACAAGCGGTTGATTTAATTTTAAAATAATAATAATAATAATTATTATTATTATTATTTATTATTATTATTATTATTATTATTATTATTATTATTATTATTATTATTATTATTATTATTATTATTATTATAGTCTACCGCTGAGGTCTCGAGGTAGCATGCTGCCTTGTCACGCAGCGGGTCCGGGTTCGAATCCCGGACGGGACAGTTTCCTGGGTGAGGTTTTTATCGGTTTTTTTTATCACATGTAAAACAAATGACAGGAAACTTTAAGGCCCAAACGGTCCCCGGACATCATAACGGCCATCGCAATCATCATCATTCAAATTCATTTTTGATTAAGGACTCTCCTGGTGCACCACTATGTATCATCATCATCATCACTGATCATTTCACCAGGGCAACCTAACCCCGCCCACTAGGCGCCCCAAACTCAGAAGTGGGTTACAATTAAACTTGATCCCATTCTTGGACAAATACAAGAGTATAGAAGCAAATGGACACTAGGACACTACATATTAAAATAATGGCTAGAGAAAGACTGTCCTGTTTAATATCTAAATACCTTCTAGTTAGGAGATTAACCCAAGTTCGACCATTTTATAAGAGAAGAATAATGTATGGATAACGAGACCGGAACAGGTCACTAGGCATTTATCCTTGACTGCTTTATTATTATTATTAACATTATTATTATTATTATTATTATTATTATTATTAATATATTTTATTTATTATTAGAAGAAGAATGTTACCCAGAAAAAAACATTGGGACGATGTTCACCTGTAAGAAGAAAGAAAGGAAGATCTCAATCAATACTCGTGTACGCAAGAAATAAGAACTGGAATGAGAACAAGAGGACTGGATGACATGGGGTGGATTGATAGATACGAATAGAGAAGGAAAATAAAAATTTAGGCGCAGAAAGATGTGTAAATATTGAATATCTGTATTCAAAATTATTATTATTATTATTATTATTATTATTATTATTATTATTATTATTATTATTATTATTATTATTATTATTATATGTAATATACTTGTTTGTGCGGAAGAAATAAATAAGGCAATAAGGCTTCTGATTTAGAACTGATTGGCCCGTATTCGATACCATCCAATGGAAGTGTGATATTTTTGTTCGCTCATTAGTGTCCAAGGCTCTTGGTTTTTTTTTTTTTGTTAACCTAGCGCTTTTATTTTTATGTCAATTTTATGTTATATTTTTACTTTCTATAGCTCAGCTCTCCTAAAAATGTTTCATTTTTCCTTCCGTTTCCCTTGTGTAGGATATTTCATTTCCTTTCTTCTTCAGTGCCGTGTGTCATTCATTATATCTGTACAATTTGACGTGTTTCCCATGAAATTGTTATAGCACTGCATCGCTGGGAGGATTAAATGTACGGGACGTGACCTTTTAGACAAGAAAACAGGAACAAATCAATTTCTCCCCCCGTCAATCTTCTTTCTTCAAAGCAACATTACGTTAAATGTTAACTGAGTTTTTTTATACTGATCTCAAGATTAAACTCCAATTAAGCCCTTCAGTAGTAAAGTGAATTCTTAACCATAGCGTTTTTATTTTCAATTTATCATGTACCGAGGGCTAAATTATCCAAGATTGATTAATGGAAATATACAGTATCATCGCATTTTTGTTAAAGAACGATTTTTTATTAATTCGACGTATCATACGCAGGGCGAATGAAAAGATAATGGAATATGATTCAAACAAAAAAGCATGATCCAAAAATGAACATTTAATATTTTTAACATATTTATAATCTAATACATGAAAATGTTTGTTTGTTTGTTTGTTTGTTTGTTTGTTCGTACTTTATGCGCGGCCATACAGTTGATCCGATTGTGATGGGGCTTTTTGCAAAATGTTCAGGAGATTCTCGGGATGAACATAGGATATATAAAAATGAATGTTTGTTTGTTTTTTCGTACTTTATGCGCGGCCATACCGTTGATCCAATTGTGATGGGGTATTTTTGCAAAATGTTCAGGAGATTCCCGAGATGAATAGGCTATAGGATGTAAGAGAGTTGTGATACTCAACTCCTAAACCCTTAAAAATCGCCCTTTGTAGTGGAAAACGTGAAAAAAGTAGTTCTTTGGACGCTTAAATGGCTTACGCTGCCTAAACCATAACAAATACACAAAACTAATGTACACAGAATTTAATATCTCAAAAAGCTCTACAAAAAAGTTCGCGACAGCACATGTTTATCTCTTCCTGATAACTCACAATAATAATTTTTGTCTTTCATTGATGCCAAGAAGATCGAGACAAGTACGTAGATTCATGTACAAGCATAGCAGCACATGGCGGGTTGTAGGCCTATTCTCTTACGGATAACTCACAATAACGAATTTTGTCTTTTAGCGCATTTATGCCAAGAAGATCGGGATAAGTAGATTTCCGGGCAAATCCGGGTAGACAGCACGGGGAATCTTAAAGTAATTACGATATACATTTATAATTATTTTTTATTTCACTTATTCAACTTATCATTAGAAGTACATTAATTTTTGTCTCAGCTCATGTATGCCAAGAAGATCGGGATAAGTAGATTCCCGGACAACGCCGGGTAATCAGCACGGGGTATCTAAAAAATATAAATTTATAATTATTTTTCCTTTTTAATTATCCAACTAAACATAAAAGCACATTAATTGCCATTTATTTCGGCGTAGCAGCGCACGCCGGGTATTAGCTAGTAGATAATATATATTGATTTTTTTTAAGTTTATAGTGACAATAAATCTGCCATAGATTTAAAGAATTATTTTAAAAAGTTTTACTAACTTCTTGTTAAGTTCAAATATTAGTTTGTTAACCTTATTTAGTATTAGTTTGAGAGATAATAAAGCGTCAATTCTAATAAGGTTCATATCAAATTCCGTTAAGGTGAATAGTCATAAGATAAAAATTGCGTTGCTACTAACGACACTTTCAAGTCTACATCGTCGTAAACAACAACTAACAGCAGACATCCTGTTGCTGATGGAAGTTAACTTCCGAGAGGCTTCCAGATAGCATTTTAATACAATATTTTAACACAGTTGAGAACGACGGCACCTGCCAACGGTATATATTTTAATTTTTATCCTATAATAAAGCGGATAAATATTTTTAAACTCTGTATGTGTTTAAGTAAATAAACTATTACTATTATTATTATTATTATTATTATTATTATTATTATTATTAATATCATTATTATTGGGTAGATGGAGTGCGAAGTGTGGAAGCTAGAGATTTGAGGGAAGAAGATGTTTAGACAGAAACCTCTGGCGACAAATCACTTTGGGTTCGAGGAGAACCACTGTAGTGTGAATATTGCTAATAAATATTATTGTTATTATTATTATTATTATTATTATTATTATTATTATTATTATTATTATTATTATTATTATTATTATTATTATTATTGGGTAGATGGAGTGCGAAGTGTGGAAGTTAGAGATTTGAGGGAAGAAGATGCTTTAGACTTTAGAGAGAAACCTCTGGCGACAAATCACTTTGGGTTGGAGGAGAACCACTGTAGTGTAAATATTTCAAATAGGCCCTAAGTAATGATAGTAATAATAATAATAATAATAATAATAATAATAATAATAATAATATTATTATTATTATTATTATTATTATTATTATTATTATTATTATTATTATTATTATTATTATTTATGAAAAATAGCACATTGTCACCTTTGTATTTTGAATTATGTCTCCACTAGTTCATATGTGCGATGTCTGAATTCGAACTCTGAGTCTCAGTGGTGCGAGCAACAGAATTTGAAATATGGCGCGTGTACATTTATAAGTTATATTTGAATTCCTGTGTATAATTTATGTTCTCGTGAGCATTTAATGCGGAGAAGCGAGGTAATTCTAAGTCATGCGGCTAGGAACGCCACAGTCTATATAACTTTTTTGTGATATATGTTCACTACCGAGTTAGAAAACAATGGGAAGGTAGTCGTGATCATCATCTCTGGGATAAACATTGGCCAGAGATGACAGGAAACTCCATCGCAATTTATCTCATCCACTTGCGCCTCTATAAAACCGTGTTATTGTTTGATTTATTGTCATCAAAATTGTTAAAGGGAAGGTTTTACTTTTTACTTGGGAAGGAGCTGTAAATTACAAAGGCTTTGTTATTGTTGGTTAGAGGAATATATTTCAACTAGTCGACAGAGGCTGGAGGAGGATGTCTAATATTGAATTGTGTGTCTGTGTGAACGGGATATTGAAATCCAGCTGAAAAAGTTTTTTTTTCTAAACTTCGATAAATCATAGAATTGTTTTCTATAGCCTATCTACTAGTGACGTAGCCCAAATATTGAGCCAGAGCCTAGCCTTTGTTAGGAGTTACTAACTTACTTACTTACTCACTGGCATGTAATTATAATATAATCACTGGGCACTATCGAACCCGTAGGTTCATGGCCCGCACCGGACCTAAGCTCGCAATACCATCCCTATCCTGAGCTAATGCTTTCCAATCATCCCTGTATAATTCTACTTCCCTCAAATCATAGTTAATGTTGTTCTCCCACCTCATTATTGGTCGACCAACTGGCGTTCGTTTTCCTTCTGGCTTTCCTACAAGAAGTTTCCATGCACGTCTTTCATTCCCCATTACGCGCAACATGTCCTGCCCATCGCCGTCTACGGGACTTAACTGTTTAGTATTATATCTGGCTTCCTATAAAGACCGTGCAGTTCACCGTTAATTGTAGTCTTCTCCATTCACCTGTCTGTTCATTCTCTCTTTGGTCCAAAAATTTTTCTAAGAACTTTATTCTCAAATACCCGTAATCTCCCTTCCTCCCTTAAAGTAAGAGGCCATGTTTCGCACCCATATAATATAACTGGTAGAATCAATAGTTTTATATATTTTCAGCTTCTTAAACGTTTTTTGAAAGGAGTTGGGACATCAAAAGTCTCTGCAATGCATAATAGCATGCATTTCCAGAATTGAGCCTATGTTTAATTTCTTTGTGCATCTCATTCCTATTTGTGATTATTGTTCCTAGGTATTTGAATTCAGCCAATTCCTCAAAATTTCCCTCATTTGACATTAGCTGTCCATTTCCATTATATAATGTATTTCTACGTGTGACCATATATTTAGTTTTACTGATATTTACTTCCAGTCCTAATTTCTTAGTGTTACTCAATAGTGTGTGCGTGTTGGCCTTTAGTATCTCCTCGCTATCGGCCAGTAGTACTACATCATCAGCATAAACTAACAGCTTATTAATACCATTCAGTTGTAAGCCTTCCTCATTCTCTAAAGATTTATGGCATGTTCTAGTACAAAATTAAATAGTAGAGGAGATAGTGCATCTCCTTGCTTCAACCCATTCTGGATTTCAAAAGTGTCTGAAAACTGTTTGCCTACACGCACCCTACTCGTTGAGCCATTTAGACACATTCGTATAAGTCTAACTAACTTTTTAGGAATTCCAAACTCCAGCAGGATACTATATAACTTCTCCCTCTTAATTGAATCATATGCTTTTTGGAAGTCTACGTATAGTTGATGTACAGTACCATTATATTCCCATTTCTTTTCTAAAATCTGTCTTATACTAAAAATCTGATCTGTTGTAGACCTGTTTCTTCTAAATGCACATTGATGATCTCCTAGAATGTCATCAATATAGGGAGTAAGTCTGCTTTCTAATATATTTGTTAGAATTTTGTACGAAGTTGAAAGTAATGAGATGCCCCTATAGTTGTTGCAATCAGTTTTATCTCCTTTCTTATAAATTGGTACGATAATTGATTCCTTCCATTCATCTGGAAGAGCTTCTTTTCCCAAATCATACTAAGCAAACAGCGTATCTTGTCCATCAATTTTTCTCCCCCTGATTTTATCAGTTCTGCTGGGATCTCATCTGTACCTGATGCTTTATACATCTTCAATTTTCAATTGCCATTTCAACCTCTAATGCACTTGGCTCTGCGACTAGCATTTCTGCTGTCTGTAACTTATCCTCCTCAATGTCCTGTTCTGTATGTACATTAATAGCTGATTAAAATAACTTTTCCATCTATTTAATATACTCTTGGAATCTGCAATCATATCCCCATTTTCATTCCGAATTATGTTTGTTCTAGCCTGAAACCCTTTCTTCTCTATACTAATTCCCTGATATAATTCTCTAATGTTCCTATTTTTTGCATTCATTTCAAGATCATTAATCTTCTCTCTCAAATATTCCCTCTTTTACTCTTTAGTAACTTAGTGGTTTCCCGTCTAACACTACCCAATTGCTCTAAATTTACCTCATTTGGCTCGTGTAACCATTTCATTTTTGCTAGCTTTCTTTTCTTTACAATGTCGGCACATTCCTCATCAAAACATTTCTTGTTTTGCCTCTTTTTTAAACAACCAATGCTTTCTGATGCTGACAATTTAATAGTATCTCTCATAGCCTCCCATTCTTTATTTATATCAGTTTCTTCTTCGTTTGCCACATTGTCATCTGAAGATTCCAGTATTTCAAATCTATTAGCAATTTGATTTGGTATTCTTGCCGCATTTCATCATTTTTCAAGTTTTTTAATTCATATTTTACAGAATCATCTTTAGCGTTTGTTCCTCTCATAAGCGATAGCCGTTGTCTGATTTTCACCCTGACCAGATGATGATCTGAATTGCAGTCCGTCCCTCTAACTGATCTAACATCAATGATGCTACTGTGCCAGCGTTTATCCACCAATACATGATCTATCTGGTTCCGAGTTTCTCCATCTGGGGACGTCCAGGTGTATTTATGAATATCCTTATGCTGAAATGTTGTGCTCTTAACAATGAGATTCTTTGATGTGGCAAATGTGACTAATCTAACCCCGTTGTCGTTACTATCTTCATGAAGGCTGAATTTGCCTATTGTTGGTTTGAATATATCTTCCCGCCCCACTTTTGCATTAAAATCTCCTAAGACAATTTTCATATGATATCGTGAAAGGCTATCAAATAAGCATTCTAATTCTTCATAGAACTCATCCTTGATCTTGTCATCTTTATCTTCTGTGGGGGCATGTACATTTACAATTATAAAATCATGTCGTTTACCCTTTAGAATTATGTATGATATCCTATCACTAACAAACTTAATATCTCGGATAGCGGATAGGATCCTCCTTCTGACTAAAAAACCCGTTCCAAATGCAGGTCTTCCTGCACCCCCATAGTATAATGCAAAGCTTCCTGATTCCTGACTACCTTCTCCTGGCCACCTAACTTCCTGTAAAGCGACTATATCCAAGGGCGATCTATCCAATTCCCGCGTTAATATCTCTAGTGCCCCGCTATTGTATAAAGTCCTAACATTCCATGTTCCTAGGAACATGTCCCTGTGTTTGAGCCTTTGGCATGGGTTCCCTGAAGTAGTCCCCGCCCGGAGAACCGAATGGGGGACTATTTGACCTCCGGAAAATTTTACCCCAGTAGAACCCATGTCCGCATTTCTTGACGGTTGTATTTTTACGGTGAAAGATCGTCACTCTTTCGACCAAGGTACTTATTTCGTCTGGCTTATCACCTTCGACCAGTCCGGCATGGGTAACCCTATCGGCAGCAATGCTACCGCCGGCATAGCTCTCAGGATCATTTAAGCACACAAGCCACTCCACCACGACAAGGTAAAGATACCATGGAGGGTAGGAGTTACTAGACCAAGTTAATTTGCCCATAGTCTATCCAAGTTTTCTTCGTTCTTCCTCTCTTCCTCCTCTCGATTGGGATCCATTCCATAACAATTTTAGGCAATATTTGCTCTGGCATTCTTTTGACATGGCCATGCCACTGTAATAAGTTATTTTCTATAATGTCTGTGATGTCCGGCTCCTCTTGTACACCAATAATCTTGACACTCGATCCCATCAGCCATTGCCCTTTATATCCCTCCTCATCACACTGTGTATTATTCATGATCTTTTACAGACTCACTTGCCAAAACATAGAATTCCCTTCCGCCCTATGTCAGAGACTGTCAAATTATAACATTCTTCAAAAACAAACTAAAGAATTATTTAATAACAAACTAACTTATACACCTCACTGATTGAATTATTTTAGCAATCAATAAATTTAATTATCTGTGAAAATAATATCAAGATCAACAAATATTTTCATTTATTTAAATATAGTATAACCGTAAAATTAGTTTTCTATAGGCCTATCTTATTATTTTTCTTTTGTTTTTATATAGGCCCCTACATTAGACAGGGGCGATCTAGCAACAAATTAATTTAACTTGCTGGAATACATTTTATTATTAGTTTTAGTTTTAATCTTAACTAACATTAACTGGTTGTATTATAGATCGTAATATAATAGATATTATCTTATTGGTAAAAATCTTCATTTAATATTTAATGTTAGAGTTAATTATGATTGTTATATTCTGATGTAATATATCTTTGTCCTGAAAGTGAAGTTTCTAGTTTTTACTTGGGAAGGAGCTGTAAATTACAAAGGCTTTGTTATTGTTCGTTAGAGGAACATATTTCAACTAGTCGACAGAGGCTGGGGGAGGATGTCTAATATTGAATTGTGTGTCTGTGTGAACGGGATATTGAAATCCAGCTAAATAAAAAAAAAGTTTTTTTTCTAAACTTCGATAAATAATATTGCAAGAAATGTTGTGCAATTTCCTACTGTACACAAGGCTAACACTTATAGAATCGTTTCTATAGCCCATCTACTAATTGCGTAGCTCAAATGTTGAGTCATAGCCTCTCCTTTGTTAGGAGTTACTAGACCAAGTTAATTTAGTTACATTATTTGCCCATAGATGTCATGAAGTCGGCCGCGGTGGACTAGTGGTTAAGCTCCTTGCCTCGGTCCTGAGGATCGCGAGTTCAAACCCGGCCGGGGTCGATTAATTTTTTTAGGATGGAAAAATCCAAGGAGCAAGTCCTCCATGGGACACAGATCTGAAGATTTTTAGGCTCGTAAAAGATCCTTAAGCTTGAATGATAAGGCCTCTAAGCAAAATTTACCGAATTTTCCCGTCCTAGTACTACCTTGGTTTCCTAGATGTCAGTATGAGGCGGAACGCTGACCACGGACCACTCAAATGACATCTACACGAAAACGAGTGTAGCTAAATTAGGATGATTCACATTCTTCCCTGTAGGGGGAGAGCGCCTAAATCTCTATTAAGGGAAACTTGGGCTTACAAGAATTACAAGAAGACAAGAAGTAAAACAGAGAGATTATATGTGTGTGTGTGTATATGTATATATATATATATATATATATATATATATATATACATGTGTGTGTGTGTGTGTGTGTATGTATTTCTAACACAAGCATATAGCCAGGTTAATGTTGCAAATACTAGCGAAATTAAATTATAATCTCTCTGTTTTACTTCTTGTACAATATTTAATTGGAATTCTATAAGTTTGTCAGAGTGCAATATTAAATCAGCAGGGGATGGACATTTTGAACAGTTCATTTAACATAAAAAATCATAAATGCAAAACACACATTACTTACTGAAGCGAACGATATTGGATTTCACTCTTCATTTCATTAATATTTACATTTACACACAATAATACAACAATTTTAATTTAAAATTCATTTGGTTTGGTAACCACTAAGTCTATTTGTGTAGCTAATTAAAAAATCCGATGTGTAGACCTAACATGCACAGTACCTTTTCATATGTCATCCTTGCTTTGCTTATTTCAAACATAAAACAGCGTTCTATTTCTGTGTTGAATCTGTGTAATGATATATTTATTCTGACTGCCAAATAGACTGTTATGTGGACAAAGAATTCCAATTTATTCATTTATTTCCTTTCCAAATGTCAATATATTAAAATATATATGGAATCACAGAGGGGAAAATATCTACGCTTTACACAGGTTTTACAGAGAGAGTGGAGGGAGTTTATTACATTGATCATATCGCATTCTATTGGAAATCCTAATAATTTAAAATTAAATTCGATAAATTGATGTAACAGGTATTTGTAGAATATGGGATTATTTGTTGCCTGGAAATAAATGTACAGATGTGGTGATGAATTTATCAAAAGTTAATATTATAGGCCTACTTTTAGCTAGATTAAGTCGTCTCGATGGACGCATTGCAGTCCCGACTGGGATCTCAGGCTCGAATCCTGGCTGTTCCGAAGGGGGTATTGGTGGTGGTATTTTTCGGGGTTTTCTCGGGATTCTCCTCTTTTCCGAAATTAATCCCACCAACATTTTCCACTCCTCTTCCCACCCCCATTATGTCATTTCATCTCCATTCATTAATTTCATATCCCTTTATTATTGTAAAATTAACCTTATTAATAGATAATTAGAACATGTTAGTTTAAAAATGGTCAGGTTTAACAAACCACAGGTTGTCATTGTGGTGATCTAATGGAGTTCACTCGTGTATTCCCTTATGACTCTTTTTTTTAAAAGTATAGAAATTAATTTTATTCACAAATGTTATACACAACATTGACACGCAAGTGCGTATTAAACATCATTATCAATCACCGTGTTTTCACATTTCAAGACTATATATATATATATATATATACACTAGCTAATACCCGGCGTGCGCTGCTACTAGAGGTCCACGGTTCGATTCCTGGTTTAGACATTTTTTTCACAATATCATTATAATATCCTAAATAAAGGTTAGTGTGTTTTTAACACCAGACGTGCGCTGTTATGCTTGCCCGGGAATCTGCTTATCCCGATCTTCTTGACATCAATGAAAGACAAAAATGGTTATTGTGAGTTATCCGTAGAAGATAAACATGTTATCACGGACTTTTTTGTAGAGTTTTTCGAGATATTCAATTCTGTATGCATTAATTGTGTGTATTTGTCATGGTTTTAGGCAGCGTAAGCCATTTAAGCGTCTAATCTAATCTAGCTAGATTGCCATCAATTTTACAATGACATTTAGACATTATAAATTCAGCATTATGTAAATGAAACAAGTTGATACATTAAGATACATAAAAAAGTGGTGAAAATAGAAATAAGAATTAGGCTATTGTAAAATTAACCTTACGAACCCTCCTAGGCTGCTATGGGCAGGACATGTGGCACGAATGGGGGATGAAAGAGGTGCATGGAAAGCTTCTGGTAGGAAAACCAGAGGGAAAATGCCCAGTTGGTAGACCAAGAATGAGGTGGGTGAATAACAGTATCCATGATTTGAGGGAAATGCATTATACAGCGGATGATTGGTAAATATTATCTCAGGATAGAAATATATGGAGAGCTTATGTCCGCGCGGCCATGAACCTACGGATTCGATAGAGCCAGTGAGTTAGTTGGCTATTAACCTTACGAATAGAGAATTAGAAGAAAACATTTTAAATACATTTTAGTATTACAATTTTGGTTTCAGTAAATAAAACATTACATTATATTATTATACTGTAAGATGTCTCATCAAGGCGCTAGGCCGTCCCCTGTCACAGATTAGGGGAATAATCCCAGCCCCTATAACTCGCTGACATCCATAGATAATGAGCGTAACTAAGTCAATAAGTCTTCTGCGACTACATTTGCTCCACCTGTAGTGTGATCTTCCTATATATCTGTGTCCACGTGGAATGTAGTTGAGGATTTATAAAAGGTAAATAATGCGCTAAACATTCGTCGAACATTCTGTCTCCATTGTTGTAAATTTTATTAAATGTGGAAAAATTGCAGATGAATTAATTTCCAGATTATTATATAGCCTCTATCTCGCTATAAATAAGGTATATCTATGAAAAGGGAAATATGTCAGAAAACAAAAATGAGTTTAAACTGCAGAAATGAAATACTTACGCAAGGGCGTTGGGAAGAAAGTTAGAAATCAAACAATAAGAACATAATTGAATCTTCAATGATCGCAATAGTATATTACGATGCGAGGTTGGGAAGTGGTTTTTACAGAATCAAGGAAGATGTTTAAAAACCGAGCGAAAGCGAGGCTTTTAATTTCCGAGATTCTGTAAAACACTCCAGAAACGTGCGTTGTACATTATTGTTTGTGCGATGGTGTTTTCAAAATAATAAATAATAGTAAAATAATATCATCTTTATTGGAAATATTTGCGTTCATTATAAACAACTGACTAACGTTAACAGTGTGGGCAATGTTAATTAGTTGAAACAACAGGAAGCCGTGACACAAGTCAGTAATAAAATGACAGAAAGTACGTATTTATTGTTTTATATTGTTTCAAATAAAGTTCAGTTCATTTAAAATGCAGTGATTTGTTTCGTATAATGCATATTAACACTACCTTTAGATATGTTTTGTATATACATTGTACGTAGTATACATAGAGGGCAGTGGTCTTACTTCCCACACATGGTTTGTAATATGTAGTAATGCAGTATAGTTATTTTATTACTGTACAGTTATTTAGGTTGGCAACCCCGAAATGTAGGGAATTGAACTTTGAATAATCATCGCATTGCTGTAAGTACGACAAAACGTACTATCGCGCAAAAAATAAATATATCGATTGCAACTCGTATGGTTTGGTCACATAAACATAAACAATGATAATAGAAGACTGTAATTATACACAAATATGGGAAGCCCGAATACATGGGCTTCCATAAAAGTAGATTCAGGTAAATACCACAGAAAATATGGGAAAATAGTATACAAAAACTTCTAGAAAACCCGTAAGTGACGTGGGAATAGACTAAGATGATTATCTAAAATGGAAACTAATGGAAGGTTTTCTGCAAAACTTGGACGCTTCCTAAGGTACAAAAGGATTTGAACTAAGTTAAAAGTAATTATTATGATGTTAGTGAAATAATTAAATTAATAAATGATACTACTAGGTATTACAGTTTTGCATGATTTTGATATTTCTTTAAATTAGGAATATTCCAAAATATAGTGTTTCTCCTTTAACCCAAAGTGATTTATCGACAGAGTTTCCTGTCTAAAGCATCTTCTTTCCTCAAATCTCTAGCTTCCATACCTCTCCTTACTCCATCTATCCAACGTTCTCCAGGTCTGTCTCTTCCATTTCTTCCATTAACTTTCCAATCAAAGATTATCTTGTATTCTAACTTCTTCCATTCTTATGTGGTGCCCATACCATTTCAATCGTTTTTCTTATATATATATATATATATATATATATATATATATATATATGGTATGATAAGAAAAATAAATGCCTGGATGGGATTCGAACCCGGATCTCTGAGTCTGTACCTCAGTGTAATATCCATTACACCACCAGGCGAATCCAATTCAAACATTTATTTTTCTTATATATGTATTATATTCTCCATTATTACTAGATGTCGCGAGAACTCGGTCTTCAGTGCCATCTAGTAGCTGACTATAACAAGTAAGCAAATTAAAGAGAACATTTTTACTTTATAGCAGTGACGCTTTATCGATGTTATAATTAAATATTTAACATTGAGCAATGCAAGCTTAATATGGTATGATAAGAAAAATAAATGCCTGGACGGGATTCGAACCCGGATCTCTGAGTCTGTACCTCAGTGTGATACCCATTACACCACCAGGCGAATCCAATTCAAACATGTTTGAATTGGATTCGCCTGGTGGTGTGTTTGAATTGGATTCGCCTGGTGGTGTAATGGATATCACACTGAGGTACAGACTCAGAGATCCGGGTTCGAATCCCGTCCAGGCATTTATTTTTCTTATCATACCATATTAAGCTTGCATTGCTCAATGTTAAATATTTAATTATATATATATATATTTGTATTATTTATATTATACATTTTTTCATATATACATTTTTTTTTCATATATACTTACTTTATTAAACAATCATTACAGCTGTTTCGATTCAACATCGGACGAATAGCATAATCTACAGATAAATTCACTCTTTATGAGTAAAGTCAACCATGTAAACAAACATACCCAAGCAATAATACAAACAGAAACTAAACAATGTATGTGGCAAAGTGTAATAAATTAAAATCATTATAAATTTAACATGGGTAGCGGATGAGAACCCTCTATGAGGCAGTCTCATCAAATGGTCTAGCGTCGCTTACCTCGCGAGCATCAGGTCACACTGGCCCGGTGTGTAGTACCTGATCGAAGGGTCCCTTGCACAGGGTAACGTGTGAAGACCTTAAAGGACAGAAATAAATGTGCGGAGGAGGCACCCATTTTCCAGAGAAAAATGTGGAGACCCATTCCCGGGGTAACAAGGGAGAAGTCCTCAACGGTCCCTAGGAGCGGAAGAGGCAGTCCTCCATTTGGGGTTCATACAACTGGGGGCTATGATGTCTAGTCTTAAAATGGCAATCCCATCGTACATCTCACTCTGCGGAACGCCAGTAACGTACCCAGAGGAAATACTTTATTACTAAAAGTCTCATAGATAATGGAAACAGGACTGTCCCAACGTTGACAACCTTGGCTAGAAACAGGAACAAAGATTTAGGCAGAAATGAAATAATGAAAATAGGAGTTTGGAATCCCAGAGGTATCACAAATAAAGAAACTGAACTAGAAAATGAACCAGACAAAATGAATGTAGATGTTGATGTAATTCCAGAAACTAAAAAGAAATTAAAAGGATCAGTTGAATTAGAGAAATATATAATGATTTATGATGGGGTGTCACGAGAGAAAAGAGCAGCAGCTGGAATTGCAATATTAATAAGAAGTAATGGAAGAATAGAATTCACAGTTATGAGTATTTCAATGAAAGAATAATAAAAGTAAGGTTAACAACGGTGAAAAATTATATAACGATAATAGGAGTTTTATAATCCAGGAGAAGGTAAATTAAAAGAATGTACAGACTTTTATGAAAATCTACAGAAACAAATTAATAAAGTTAATCCAAATGATTATTTAATAATAGCTGGAGATTATAATGCCAGAATAGGCAATAAATCTATTAAAAATATAATGGGGAATCATGGAGAAACAACCCAAAATAAAAATGGAAGACTTGTAATAGATTTTATAAATTATAATAATTTAAGAATTACAAACACCTTTTTTCCACATCGAGATATACATAAATACACTTGGTCAGCAAGAGGACAAAGAAGCATAATAGACTACACTATAGTCAATGAAAAATGTTATAAGTTAGTGCTTGTTACAAGAGTATTTAGAGGATGTGTTCTGACGATTACCATCTAATTACTAAATTAGCAATACCAGCAAAGTGGAAAAGAAATAAAATTAATACGGCAAACAAAACAAATGAAACTTTTAAAGGGCACCAACTTCAAGATGAATCGATTAGAAATTTACATCAACAACGACTAGATCTATATATAAAACAAAATGCTATAAGTAGAAATATTAATACAGAATGGGAAGAATTTAAAGATAATATAATACAGGCTGCTTCAGAATCACTTGGAACTAGAAATAAAAGATATATTAATAAAAGATTAAAAATTTGGAACGATGAAATAGCAAAACTGGTTAAGGAAAAAAAAGATGGATACTTGAGATACTTGAATATGAGAACAGATGAAAACCTGATTGAATACAAAAAAAGAAATGCCCTTGCTCGAAGAGAAATTAGAAAAATAAAAAGGAGTTCATGGGAAAAATATATTAGTGACCTGGAACATGATTTACATGGACGACAAGATAAAGCCTACAAGATTCTAAAACACATTAATAATCAGGAAAAAGATCAACTCAAATTGAACATAATTTCTGAGGATAAATGGATATCTTATTTCAAACGTCTATGGACAGAACAATCAGATGATGAGGAAATAAACTTATCATTAATTGACGAAAATACAGATCCAATTTCTTTCGAAGAATTAGTAACTGTCATCAGTCATTGTAAAAACAAACAAAAAAACTCCTGGCATTGATAATATTAATAATGAACTAATAAAATATGGCTCTATTCAACTAAAACAACGTATCTTAGATTTGTTGAATATATGCTGGAAGACTGGTCATATCCCAGAAGAATGGAAGACGGCCAAAATATATCATATTTATAAAAAAGGAGATCGTCAGGATTGTGAAAATTACAGAGGCATAAATATCTTGGGCACCTGTTATAAAATGTATGCAACTATATTGAAAAATCGTTTAAATGTAAGTATGGAAAGTATTATTCTAGAAGCCCAGAATGGATTCAGGAAAGGCAGATCCTGTTCAGATTGCATTTTCACTATCAATCAAATAATTGAAAAACATAGAGAATATAATCTACCAACTTTTATGCCATTTATAGATCTTGAAAAGGCATTTGACAAAGTTAACAGAAATAAATTGTGGAATATAATGAAAGAGAAAGGAGTACCTCAGCACCTAATAACTGCAATAAAAAGTCTATATGTAGAAAATAAAATAACAATAGAAACTGGAGGCAAAAATAAAAACAATATAACAGCAACAATAAATAGAGGTGTAAGACAGGGATGTCCACTTTCATCCTCCCTTTTTAATATTTATATTGACGATATCATATATAATTGGCAGATAAATTTGGACTCACATTTCAAAATAAGAAATAAGATGTTAGATACCTTACTTTTTGCAGACGACCAAGTTCTAATATCTAGTTCAGAAGATGGTCTACAGAAATCGCTCTTTCAGTTAAATAACATTATACAGAAATATAATTTCAAAATATCAATAAGTAAAACAAAAATCCTAGCTTTTAAGGGATCAGATACCGTGAGAGCTAAAATAATTCTGGAGGGGAAACCCATTGAACAAGTGAACCATTTTAAATACCTGGGTTATGAAATCTCCTATTTTAAAAATGAAGATCTATTAACAAACTTAATAAATTTAATTATATATGTGGAACAATCAAATGGATATTTAAAAGCACAAGAAAATAAACAAAACTAAAATTTTATAAAGTAGTGGCAGTCCCTTTACTATTGTATGGTAGTGAATTGTGGGTTTTAACTAGAAGAGAAGATCATAGAAGCAGCTGAAATGAGATTTCTGAGAAGTGTGGCTGGGTGAAAACTTCTAGATAAGAGAAGAAGTGAAGATATTAGAAATGAGCTAAATATTAGAATAAAAGAATCTAGAAAAAAATGGAAAGAACATGTGCAAAGACTGGAAGATGATCGCATTCCCAAAATTATACTTAAATACAAACCAAAAGGTCGCAGGAATGTTGGTAGACCGAAGAAGAGATGGATCCAACTTTTGAATGAGAATCTATGAGACCGGAACAAGCCACATGGGCTTAATCCGTGATTGTTGTTGTTGTTGATGATGATGATGATGATAAATTTAACAGAGGTGAATCGCTTAGATCTAATTGGCAATTTAACAACTTATTACTTTTTCTTAATTTCTTTCTTTCTAAAGGTATTATAATTAGAAGATCTAGATTTTTTCCCCTTTTGCTACAAACATGTAACACTTTAAATTGTGAATTAAAATAATGATCAAATTCAATTATGTATGTTATTTTATGCGAGAATTAAACTGTCTGCCTGCTTGGCCTATATAAATATTGTCACATGTGCCACATTCCAAACTATACTTCTCTGACACTTAACTTTTTTACTATAGTTTTATTACTTTTTATTATGTTTTGTAAGGTTTTATTCGTCTTAAACGCAACATCCATCAGTAACATTTTAAAGGCTTGGATTTATCAAAAAGTGGGTCCATTTACTTCATTATAAAATATTTATTTCTCTGTTAGCCAAACGAGAAAGTTTTTAATAGCTTTTTATAACAAAATGTTTAAATTAAATTATGAAAATATAGGAACGTAATTATTAAATATAGCTAATTGTTTAATAACATCCAACGTTTTTATTTTTTAAATTAAATTATCTATAATTGTAGGGTCGTAATTATTGTTCATAAATAATGGCTTGATAATAAACAACGCTTTATTATTTCACTCCATTTTATTTTACCGTCTGTTGAAGGTACAGTATAGGCCTACCGAACAACTCTAACGATTTCGTTAGATTTAGAATTTATTTTTCAATCGTTATTGTTCAGTTTCTCTTTAATTAAGGACAATGATTGTTTTACGACTTTTCTATAGATTTCAGATATGTTAAGTCTGTTGAGTAACGTTCTTCTCGTCTTAGAGTCGGCTTCACACAGAGGTAACTGTATTACGCCAGTTTAAGCTATGCGTTATTCATAGGGAAAACTGTCGTAATACAGTTACCTTTCTTGGTGAAACTGACCCTTAGAGACACTGACGTCCGATTAAAAAAATAAATGTCACGAAATTGCAACCACAATGGCACTGAATAATTTAGTTGTCTTTCATCGATTCTCTGTTTCTTTCAACTTAAAAAAATTCCTAATTTCAACGTTTCCAATTTTTAAAAAATTATCTTCCTCGAAACTATTAATTATATTAGTATGGAACTACGTGGTCTTTATAGGAAGCCAGATATAATGAGAACATTTAAATCTCTTAGACTGCGATGGGTAGGACATGTGACACGAATGGGAAATGAAAGACGTGCATGGAAGCTTCTTGTAGGAAAACCAGAGGGAAAAACGCCCAGTTGGTAGACCAAGAATGAGGTGGGAGATTAAACATTAACTATGATTTGAGGGAAGTAGATTATACAGGGGATGATTGGAAAACATTAGCTCAGGATAAAGATGTATGGAGAGCATATGTCCGCGCGGCCATGGACCTACGGGTTCGATAATGCCAGTGAGTTAGTTAGTATGGAACTAAGTATAGGCAACTAAGATGTCAAAAAGTTGACATCAGATAGAATCCCTATGAAAATCTTGGAGTGGAGAATAGGTGGGAAAAGAACAAAGGGAAGACCTAAAGATGGTTGAATGGATGATGTTAGAAGAAATATGAGTGAACTGTAACTTACAGATGAGGATGTTCAGAACCTCTACAAATGTAGAAGGCGAATTTATTGAAGGGAAGCAAAAAACTATTGCATTGTGGATAAATTCCAAATTAAAGGATTATTATTATTATTATTATTATTATTATTATTATTATTTTATTATTATTATTATTATTATTATTGCAATATTGTATAGCTCAGAAATATGGACTCTGAATAAACAGGCAATTACTCGTAAAAGAATGGAAGCAGCAGAAATGAAATATTTATGATTTGTGGCAGAATGTACTTAAATGTATAAAAAACGAAGTGAAGATATTCGTAAAGAACTACAAATATTCAGTCTGACAGATAACATAGAAGAGTTGAGGAAAAAACGGTATGAACACGTCTGTAGGATACCAACAGATTGCTTTGGAAAAGCCTGAACTATCAACCGAGAAGAGGAAAAAGAAACCGGGGACGCTCACGAAAGAGATGGACACAGCAGCTATGATACTTGGAGCCGTAACGAACCAATAAGGTTTAATCCTTGTAAGAAGAAGAGTAAATTACTATTATTATTATTATTATTATTATTATTATTATTATTATTATTATTATTATTATTATTATTATTCATCCAGGGATTAAGCCTGTTGGCTCGTTCCGGTTTCATGAAAGCTAGAATTGTTAAAATTGTTCAGACCATCTTCTGTGTGGGCGTCCAAAATTTCTCCTTCCTTATAATTTAGCAATAATTTTGGAAATCTTCCTGCTGGCATTCTATCAATATGTTCTTTCTAGTCGTTCCTATATTTAATTATTCGGTCTGTAAGTTTGAAAATATTTAGTTCATTTCTTATATCTTCATTCCTTTTCTTAACCAGCAGAGTATATCCTGCTATAATTCTTAAAAGTCTCATCTCAGCTGCTTCCAATCTTCGTTCTTGTCTTTTAGTGATCATCCAACATTCTGATCCATACATCAATACATCAACAGCCATTACTTTATAAAATTTAATTTTTGTTTCTTTTCTTGGATTTTTAAGGGTTCTTTAATGATGCTAATAATGATAATATTGTTATTATTATTATTATTATTATTATTATTATTATTATTATTATTATTATTATTATTATTATTATTACTGGAGGACATGGATTGGATGGAGAGAGACGAGTGGAGAAGAAAAATAAAACTTAGGCACAGAAAGATGTGTAAACATTAAAATTCTGTATATAAATAAATTATTATTATTATTATTATTATTATTATTATTATTATTATTATTATTATTATTATTATTATTACTGTAACCAAACTTGCATTGAAAAGCACTTAAATGATATATTTAGGCTACATTTTTACATTGAAAGTCTTAATATTATGATTTTCTTTGAATAAATCTGTAAATATTATTATTAATCCAGAGATCAAGTTTTTGGGACACACTGTTTAAGCGTAGCTTATTATAAAATAAAACCCTCGTTATAACAAAACATTCATAGACTCTTTGTAGTACACGCCTGCGCTGTTTGCTCTAAGATGACTGGATGTAGGCATATAGTTATCTTTACGATTCCTGGCGTCAAGTAGAGAATGTAGTGACATTTATTGGATGTAAAGGTAAATTTTATTTGAGGTTACGATAAATAACATGGACTTTGGATGTGGTGATAGCTTGTTCGTACTTATTTGTGTGCGAATCACATCTGGTTTCATTTGTGTGGAAAAGATAACCTGCGATTCATGGCTTTTGTAAATTTATAGGAAGCTTTGTGTGCGTTTTTCTTGTCTGGCAAATTGTGAGAGGGTGTTTGTCAACCACTAAGTAGCATCCATCGATTTTCTGTCTCTTAGATATTCTGGTTTGTACTTGGAAATGAAATGAGATTCCCAGAATCGTAAGGACCTCAGCTCACCTAGGTCTTTATTTGTTAATTTACTACTATATTTTTATAATATACTAAAAAGTATGTAGGCCTATGTATTATTATTATTATTATTATTATTATTATTATTTTATTTTTATTAAATACACTACATGCCGAAAGTCCTTGAGTTCGATTCCAATGCGGTATGCATTTTCTTCTTCTTTTTCTTCTTCTTCCTTCCAAGTATTAGGTCAAGGCCTGTTACGATCCTATAGAAAATTTTCCCTCCAGCGTTTCATAGGACGGTCCAGAGTTCTTCGTCCTCTTGGTATATAATTATAAACAGCTTCGGGGATCCGATTTGAACTCATTCTTTCAAGATAGTGTTTCCAATTTAGTTGGTACTGTTTACTATATTCCAAAATTGGCGTAGTCTTCAATTCTTTTAAGATATCGGTGTTCCTTTTCCGATCCCATCTGCTGTATGAATTTTCAAAACTGGCATAAACCTTCTGGCGGAAGCACGGTCATGAGGTTGATTTAGCCTCGAACTAAAATGAGTACCAGACATATTCTGGAGATAAGGCGACCGTCACGTATAACTGAATACGCCGCAGACATCTGTTGGCAAAAGTGGAAATCTTAACCTCCCATTATAGGGTCTCCAAGGCTTGTAGGATGATTTTAGCTTTATTACAATTATTATTATTATTATTATTATTATTATTATTATTATTATTATTATTATTATATACGAACAGAACTAAATATATTCAAACTATTAGATAGGATTGCACAATCCAGAGACGAATGGATGGACCACATCAATGGAATGGATAACAACAGAATCCCGAAACAGATTCTCGACTATAGATCACTACAGGACGAAGAAATGTAGGAAGACCAAGTAAATATGTTATGTAACATATCTATAAAATTGCAAAAATGTAAAGATTACGAAAAGAATACTCAAAGATTGATAAATAACTTATAAATTAGATTTAATGTGTCACATTATAATGATTTAATAATTACTAAAAAAGTCTGTTCCGATCTCATGTTAGAATTGATCTATTTTTTAGGATTAATTATTATTATTATTATTATTATTATTATTATTATTATTATTATTATTATTATTATTATTATTATTATTATTGCTTTACAACAATTCCTTTATACTTTAAATAATATCTCTCTAAAATACAATTTAAGAGTATCTACATCTAAAACAAAAATATTAGCTCTGAAAGGGAAATGTGCAATAAGAACAAAATTAATGATTAACAATGTAGTAGTAGTAGTAGTAGGACTTTATTAGACAAAATGTAAGATATTTACAATATTATTTACAAATATGGGTCGCACGGGCAGTAAGCCGTACGTGCTGTTGACAGTCCGTTACAATAAAGTAATACTTGGTACTAGTGTAAAGAAAAATAAACAAAAACAGCAATAACATTACAATTACATAAAGAAAACACAATAAAAATATTACCATTAAATAATAACACAATAGCATTATACACTAAAAACATTAACATTACAATTACATAAAGAAAACACAATAATATTACAATTAAGTAATAACACAATAGCATTATACACTAAAAAAACATATATTTATTCATGAATGAGTGTTGTCCTTATTTTTCGCGTTTTGTCCAGAAATTTACCGAGGTTTATCCAATTTTCTGGATTTACCAATAACTCGTAGCATGCCAATCTTTCCCGATTTGAATTTAGAAATCTTTCCGGTAATAACTGACGTCTCCAATATTCTAAATCATTACATTTTCCTAATATATGTATCTCATCTTCAAAGTTCCCGCACATTGGACATATTCGCATATCGTGATCGTCGCTTATTTTTAGAAATTTCCATGCCCCTAGCCTAAACCAAGCAAGCCCTGATCTCTCCTTAAATCCTAGGTTGAGTATATACGATTCTTTTCCCCAGACGTGTTTTAGGTCTCTTTGTAAACACAGTGAGCGTTTTCCTGTACATTCGGCGAAGGTATCTTGTTGGTTTACATCTAAGTACCTCCTCCTTATTTTTCTCCACACGTTCTTGCGATTTTCAGTCCCTTTTTCCCATATCCAGCCCATCCCAATCTTTTGGAGTTCTCTCCTAACCTCGTCTGCCCAAAATTTAACATCTATGTTTTTAATTTGGTGGTCGTAGCAAATTGCTCTAAGCATTGTTTGTTCACCTTGGATTACTCGCAACCAGTATTTGAGTACACGAATTTTACAGTTAATATCGTCCTGGAATGACCCGAATTCATATAAAATTCCACAGTTAGAAACGGCCTTACTAAGTCCTGTAATATACTTTAGAAAATGCGTATATACCTTATTTAGTATTTCCGTTCTTTAATTATAGACCAAGTTCAGAATTTTAATTATTTGGGTTGTCATTTAGGCAATGGCAGAAATTTAGATAAACACACTAAAATACGATTAAATTATCTATGTGGCACAATTAAACGTACTTTATTGAATAAGACTAGAAAATAAACTATTTTGAAGTTTTACAAAGTATTGGCAGTTCCATCTCTTATCTATGGATGTGAAACCTGGACGTTAACAAAGGCAGATAGTAAACAAATAGAGGCTGCTGAAATGAAGGTGTTGAGAGCAATAGCAGGATACCAAAGGACCGATAAAAAGAAAAACGAAGATATAAGAACAGAACTTAATATATTTAATCTCTGTGAAAGAATAAAATATTATCAAAATGCTTATCTTTAGCACGTATTACGAATGAATGAACAGCGCATACCAAGAAGAATGTATAATTATAAACCAAAAGGGAGAAGAATGTTGGGAAGACCATTGAAGAGATGAAGGGACCAATTCGACCTATAATGAGATCGGAACAGACCATTGGGCTTAATCCTTGTTTATTATTATTATTATTATTATTATTATTATTATTATTATTATTATTATTATTATTATTATTATTATTATTATTAAGCCGTACAACGCTGAGATCTAGGAGTAACGTCGTTGTCTGAGACGAAACGGATCCGTGTTTGATCCTCAGTCATGACAAGTTCTCGGGTTATTTTCCCGGTCGGGACAAGTTTCCTGAGTGATTTAGTTTTTTTTTTCTCATCTGTAAGACAAATGTCAGTACATTTTAAGGCCCAAGTGGTCTCCGAACATTTTTTTTTTCTTTCATTTATTTTTTTTTTCAGCATGCCCCATTACCGTAGTAATATTACATGCATAACATAACAAACATAAAATCAGATAACATAACATTACATAACATCACATATTTGGTTTTTGTTTACATGTTTTTTTTTATCTTCGTCACTTGTTAATCGCTCATTTTCGTACACTATTGTTTTTATATATTTTTTGAAATGTCTTAAATATTTGTGTATTAGGTCTTTCTCCGTCACAGGCCATGTTGCTCCTTCTTTGCTGATTTCTTCTTTCAACTTATTTCTAGAATGCTGCTGCAATTCACAATTATAAAGGAGATGTTCTACATTTTGAATTGCTTTTCTACATGGACAGGTTGCGTTGTTTAATATTCCAATACGATAAAGATGTGATTTATTTTTTCCATGACCAGTTACCATTTCAGAAAATTCTGGAGTTATTTCACATTTAAGTTTTAATCTGTCTCTGACTGATGGGAAGAACTTCTTACATGTGGCTCCTTTATCTGCGTTGTCCCATTCGTTCTGCCATTTAATGGTTCCTTCTTCTTTTACTTGGGCAACTATTGATGATTTAGGTATTTTTGTATATTCTACGGTTACGCTGGTTTCTGTTGCAGCTTGTTTTGCCAATTGATCTGCCATTTCATTCCCATAAATTCCAACATGTGATTTTATCCAGCCGAAATGTACTCCGAACATTATGTGGCCATGACAATCAGCATTGTCACATTCGCTATGTTTAGAATAAATGTTTGAAGAGTTTCTTTGTGTTAATGCTGTATTATCTCGGATTGATCTGATAGTTCATTTCAGGAGGCCAACCATGTCCTTGTGTGGTCGAACAAGTATGTATGTTATCCAAAATTTAAAATCCCTCTCCCGATAGGTCATGCTGCTCTAAGACCCGGGCGGCATGGGTCATGCAAAAATACATATGAGCTCTTGAGTATTAAAATGGGCTATGTCAATTTTGTTACATTTCGAGAAAACTGAAATTTCATTCTATATACTGGTTTAAACCACTTTCTAATATATAAAATGAATGTATGTTTAACTTTTACAGATTTCATTTATGGTAAAATCAAATGTTTCTTACCTCTCCTCACACAAATCACCGCATGTTTGTTTGCTCGTACTTTATGCGCGGTCATACCGTTGGTCCGTTTGTGATGGGGCTTTTTGCAAAATGTTCAGGAGATTCCCGGCATGAGCATACGCTATAAGAGAGTTGTGATACTCAACTCCTACACCCTTAAAATCGCCTTTGTAGTGGAAAACGTGAAAAAAGTAGCTCTTTTGACGCTTAAATGGCTTACGCTGCCTAAACCATAACAAATACACAAAATTAATGTACACAGAATTGAATATCTCAAAAAGCTCTACAAAAAAGTACGCGACAGCATATGTTTATTTCTTACGAATAACTCACAATAACCATTCTTTCACTGTTGCCAAGAAGACGAGACAAGTACGTAGATTCCTGTGCAAGCATAGCAGCACATGGCGGGTATTCTTTTAAGGATAACGATTTTTTTCTTTTAGCTCATTTATGCCAAGAAGATCGAGATAAGTAGATTCCCGGGCAACACCGGGTAATCAGCACGGGGAATCTTAAAATAATTACAATATACATTTATAATTATTTTTTATTTTACTTATTTAACTAATCATAAGAAGTACATTATTTTTTGTCTTTCAGCTCACTTATGCCAAGAAGATCGGAATGAGTAGATTCCCGGACAATGCCTGTTAATCAGCACGGGGTATCTAAAAATATAAATTTATAATTATTTTTCCTCCTACTTATTCAAATAAACATAAAAGCACATGAATTTTCATTTATTTAGGCGTAGCAGCGCACGCCGTGTATTATCTAGTATATTATAAATATCATTCATAGAACGAATATTTTATTTATTTAATATGCATTTGGTAACAGTAGAAAAATACAATTACAAACATAAATACTGTATACACTTGAGCTACCAGCAGATGTGCTCACTCGTAAATGCACTGAAAGTGGACATGGTCCATTTTAATACTCGAAGGTTCATATAAAGTAAGAGGTTAAACTATGACGGAGAAAAAGAGGACTACATTAAAGCAAATTAGGTACTTAATTTTTTCAGCATACCTGTTAATTATATTTCAACGCGTCCATGTGCGTTGGATTAAAAATTCCATTCCCGTCTCTTAGAGAATTCAATCGGATGTTAAAATAAGTTCAATCAGAAAACGATGCATAAAAAATGATGACGCAGTAGATGAACCCACTACTACGGTAAATATTTTACTTTCATTTTTTTTATTTGTTGCCTAGTGAACGTTGGGAATCTTGTCGAATTTCTTAAAGCAGTATGCTCAAGGTCCAAGTCGTTCAGCCTTGACGTCATCAGGTAGTGACCTAATAAGAGATTTCGATAGGTAGGTGACGGAAAGGCGGTAAATTTCGAAAAAAGAAAAAAGAGAAATAGATCAATGGGCTTACGAAATATAAGTTTTCGGCTAGCTGAAAGCTATAGTGACTCGTCCTATGCACTTTAATTGCATGTTCATGCACCTACGTAGGTATGAGAAGGATAAAAAATATCCAAACTGATGGAGATTATTGACGAATCCATAGTTTCCTGGATCCCTAAGCTCATTGGTGATTAGAAAATGAATATAAATAATTAACTGGGATGCATATTCACAATAATTCAGAATTATTAATAGTGTTCTGCCCAAGCGCAGGTCTTTCACTGCAAACTCAGCTTTCTCCACTCTTTCCTTAACTCACCTTTCCTTTTTGTATCCGCATACAAACCATTTGTTTTCATATTGTCTATCATCTGATGTATTTTTCCGCCTCTAACTTTATTTCCGTTTACCATTCCTTCTAGGGCATCCGTCAGAAGGCAGTTTCTTCTTATGCAATGGCCAATCCAATTTCTTTTTCCTCTTCTTAATGAGTTTCAGTATTGTTCTTTCTTCACCCACTCTGTCTAGCACTTCAGTTTTTATTTTGTCTGTCCATTTTATACATTCCATCCTTCTCCATATCCACATCTGAAAATCTTCCATTCGCTTTTCCTGATTTCGTCGTAATGTCCACGTCTCTGCACCATACAATGCTACACTCCACACAAAGTAATTCACTGTATAAATGTAAATTAATATATGTATGAATATAACTATTTTTAACCTTTTATATAAAATAAAACAATCTAGAAAAAAAAATTGGAAAGAACATGTACAAAGAATGAACGATGAACGCATATAAAAAATTATACTTAATTACAAACCAAAAGGAGACAGGAATATTGGTAGACCGAAAATTAGATGGATTCAACTTTTTCAATGAGAATCTATGAGATCGGAACAAGCGACATGGGCTTAATCCGTGAATGTTGATTATTATTATTATTATTTATCTCTTTTAAATCACCAAATCTTATAAGTAATAGTTTGTAGAAATTGTATACATTTATCTAACTTTGTTCCAATTTTTTTATGCCACCAGTTTGTCAGGTTGAGAAAATCAGCTATAACGGCTGGGACACCCGACATGTTGACCACATGTCACCCCTCTACTGGCTGGATGATTGTTCACCTCTGTGATTAACACATGTGGATGGGAGGAGAGCAGTCGGCTGGTAGGCCAAGCCCCTTCTAGGCCTGTTGCGCTATGGAGAGCCACCAGTTTGCATTACGATATTTCTGGAAGTCTCTCCTGACTTCTGTGATTGGGGTGTCTGGAATACGCAGTTACGTAACCCCAATGATACGATGAGTATTAAATGATAACAAAACACCAGAAGAGCGCCTAAACTTAACCTAAATTCCAGATCATGATAGATCACAAGAATAACTCCTTTCATCATTATCATCCCGACAGGTCATAGTCCTCGAAGGACTGTTACGATCTACTGAAGTTTTCCTTCCATCTCTTCATAGGTCGTCCCAAGGATCTCTTTCCATGTGATATAGTTTAGGATTGCATTATAGATTATTCGTCTGGTCATTCTATTAAACATGCTGTTTCCAATTTTCTTTATAGTTATGCTGGAAAGTGTTAGTTTTTTACACGCTTTGTATTAGCTTGACCAGTATCTATCTATCTATCTATCTATCTATCTATCTATCTATCTATCTATCTATCTATCTATCTATCTATCTATCTATCTATCTATCTATCTATCTATCTATCTATCTATCTATCTATCTATCTATCTATCTATCTATCTATCTATCTATCTATCTATGTAACGGAATCTTTCAACGCGATTTTCACCCACTTAAAATAATTGGATCGACTTGAAACTTTGTATACTTGTAAAGGACCCATGACAATACAATAATTTCATATTTTGTTTCTAAAATCCTGGCCAGAATCATCAGAAAATAAAAAAAAAAATAAAACTGGTATAATAGGTTGCGGACTTGTCGACTTTTTACTCAATCGTTGTAAGAGCTCAGTTGGTAGATCCGTGAACTCTAGTGGTATATAACTTCAGTGATCCATAGGTCGCTGGTTCAGATCCGGCTGGGAGGATTTTTTTAGAAGATTATTACTTTTAGCTCATACTACAATAGTATCGAATTTAAAGATATTTACATTTTTATCTTATTCTGTAAAGTATTAAAACTAAAAAATAAAAAATAAATAATAGTTTTAAAAAACTAAAACAACACGCTTTATTAGAAAACTGAACTAAAAAATGAAAAATAATTTTAATTTCCAACACGCTTGGGATAAAATAAAAGTGGTAACAAACAAATCATCTCCAACACGTATAGAATGAAACTAGAGTTATCAACAAAAAGAAAATAATTTTACCATCAAAAGCGTGGGGTGCTTTTTATGATTTTTACATTTTCTTCTTAGAAACTTTACTTTTACCAATATCTGTTTATTATCAAATATATAAATTGATATAGTGCACTACACGCTTTTGATGGTAAAATGATTTTCTTTTTGTTGATAACTCTAGTTTTATTCTATATGTGTTGGAGATGATTTTTTTATTGACCACTTTAATTTTATTCCAAGCGTGTTGGAAATTAAAATTATTTTTCATTTTTTTAGTTCGGTTTTCTAATAAAGCGTGTTGTTTTAGTTTTTTAAAACTATTATTTATTTAAAAGGAGGAGACCTTCTACTTCTTTCTAGATTGAAAGCTTACAGGAACCAACCTGGAAAATAACCCAAAGTCCTTCCCGTGGTGCAGCTGTTAAAATATTGTTTAAGCAATATGAACTAAAGGGATAGGCTGCCCACCAATTAGCACTGGTCAGCTTGGTGGGTTATAGACCGATCTGATATTTCTTCCTTTTCTAATACGAAATCTCTCTTTTTTGCCTTCCTATCCAGTCTCCCTAGATTGACCTCTGGTTTTCTACGACCCTGATGGTATTAGAGTATTCGATGCCGAAGGGTTCATTTCTGTCTTTCCTATATTTCTTTCTTTTTTATAAGCTTGGCCAGAAGCTTTGAAGTGGCAGCCCTACTACTGGACTGTCACCTGGCTAGCAATTAGTTGAAGGGAAAATAGGCCTACATTGCTTTCAAATCTACAACGAAGAAAAACCGGACACCCTTCATATACCTCTAACCCGTACTGTTTACCTTAGATACCTTAATTTTTACAGATGATCTTGTTCTCGTAGCGTCTTCCGAAGATGATCTTCAGCGATCAATATATAGCCTAACATGCAAATAGTAGGAGATAAATGCTTTATGAACATATACACAGAGAATAACTCCTTTAAAATAAATAAGTATTTTGTTCTGAGCGGGAATCGAACCCGGAACCTCATTAACATTAGTCAGAAGCTCGGATAACAAGAGCATTAATTTTGCTTTCTTCAACAAAAATAACCAATGTATCTACAAAAATAGAACACGGAGTAACATTAGACCTGACAACGTAACGTAAGAGAGTTTCTACTTCATACTTTTTAAACACTTGATTTACCGCAGTCTTTTATCACAATCGCGTAATATGTCAACATTGGGTGATATCCCAACACACGAGCGTAATTCATTCCAAGCTACTCTTATCTCGTCTTCCTTCTCTTCCTCTTTTTTTAATGCATTCTTTCAATCGGTATAGAACCAAAACATTCCTTTTGGGGTATTCAACCCTATGGGACTATTTTTTATAATAGTTCTGAAATTTACATATTGAATTCACTCTTTCATGTGGTTAAGTTTATGCTTACCATCAGATAAGGTATATAATATGATTCTAACATTGAATTGTAATATCTGGGTGGTCGATTCCTTCTATAATTATAAGGATTATTTTTAAAGTATAAATAATAATCAAAATAAGTAAGAGTTGTGTCAGGAGGTGAAGATCGTCTTGAAGTTCTAGTAGATATCTGTAAATTTATAGATTAGGAATCAACCCCAGGAATTCTTCGGAAATGTGGTTAGTAGATAGGATTAAACCTAACTATAAGAAGACACAGCGGAGCAGTAGTGAGAAGCAAACAGACTTTAATACAAAAAAACGTGAGACAGGGTATCGGTAACACCGATGAAAAAAAACTGTCTAACTTACAATCATAAGTTTCATACATATATACCAGTTGAGTAATGACGTAGTTACAATGTATACGTGAGAATCAATTTGGTTGTATTGTACATGTAACCAGATTCTCCCTTTCTGAAAAGCATATTGAATGCGCTTAACCTATGACCTTTTAAAAGCTAAGTCATCATTAGGTAAGGCTACCTATTGTGTAACAATCCCTTATACTGCATGACTTTTCCAAATAACTACAAAGGTAATACTTATTTAAATATTCATGACAGAATTCTTTAAAATCATTCTTCAGCATATTTTAACAAAAAGATCAATTAGGTCAATAATTGTGTTAATTTAGGACAGTCATACATTATAATGAATGTTCATATTATAAAATATATATATATTATGATATACTTCAATATATATTATGATATACTTCAATATATATTACACTCTTCCCCCTATAGAAAGTTTTGAATTACATAATTCGAAACTTTACTAACGAAATGTTTTATTTTTATTTCTAGTTCTATGCGCAATACTATCTTTATCTTCTTCATCTTTTGGGGATACATTCTGTGGACAACTGGGGTCTCTAATTCTTTCTCCGATAAGCGGTGATGACTTGAGGGACACGACAGGTGAACTCTCATCATTACCTGTAGTTTTAGTGTATACTACACGATCATGCCCAGAGTAATTATGTATGTTAACACACAGCCTCTCGGTCGTCTCCTTCCAGCATTTTCTTGGAGTCCATTTATCCCATAACCAAAATATTAAAGTTCTGTAGCTCTTACAACAGCAAATGCAACAACAACAAGTCAAGGTTACGAATATGATCGTACCCATTACAGAACTCCATGTGGTTATATGTATATACCACTTCGAATAATCATTTTCTTCTTGCTGTTTTATTAACTTACCTAAATCATCGGCCTTCATACTGGCCATTCTCAAATCATCTACCGATGACATTAGGTTAGACATAGGCATGTCCAATTGTAATTTCTCGTAGTCGTTAGTTTTATCCATATCAAAGCAACAGTCGAAGTCAAGAGGTGCTGTCGGTATAAAATCTATGGTTAAGTTACTTACCAAATTACTCATGGCATGTAAGGTTACGTGGGCATTAAAAGCCTTGCAATTCTGTCCTAGCGATAATTTACCTTCCTTTTCAATATTGAGTTGTGTTGATTTGTCGCCACATAACACAGTCATACGATCTGGTTTTGGGGTGACAAATAACCATTCATTAGATAAATATAAGGGAATCCAGTAGGATTTGTTCAATGTGAAAATTCTAGTCTCGCAACTTTTTGGAACTTTAGTGGTGGATGGTATGAAGAAGTGAAGCTTCACAATCAGCTTCAGGGGTGTACAAATAAATCGGTATATTTTCTTTACATACATAATGCAAAAGATTAGGACGAAAACATCCTGTTAGTTCATTAGTTGTCATTTTTCCGTAATGTTGTCTCAACGGGTCACTGAAAATATATTCTTTGTTTGCGCTTAGAAAAATGTAAATATTACCTTCCTTCTTGACAGGAAAAGGAAGTGTTTTATACAAGTGATACGGAGTAGGAGAGAGAAGGGGTATTTGTAATACATATACTAGATATTGTTTATAAGAATAGGTGTGAGGTGTAATTAAATTTTGAAGTTCTGAAAAAGAAAAATTAGGGTAGTCCAGACCAGTTGGTAGCGTTTGGGCTTTCATAACATTCTTAATTCTTTCCACCGTAATTAATTGAGGTTGAAGAGTTCCTTGCTCTGCGTGTACAAATGCGTCTATAAGAAGTTCAAAAGAATGCTGGCATTCTTCCACACCTCTAAGAGAAATCCTTATTTGTTCATTGGCTAAACTAATACCTTCTATTTCCTTCTGCAGTGCGTTAATCCTATTAGTGGTATAATTATTTAATTTTATTAAACCTTTTTTTAAAATATTTTCATTCCGGTTCACCCTTGCTATAGTTAAATTAACTGAATTAATGGTTGATTTAATCACTGTAATTTCATCCTTTAGAATATGCAAAAATTCTGCCTGTTCCTTCTCTAACTGTGAAATGTGCTTATTATATTCCTCTGCATCAGATTGAGTCAGAGTACCGAATAATATCTTAGCAATATCTCCCATAAAATTTAAAACGCCTCTCTTGCTTCTAGTATTCTGTTCATTAGGTGTTTTTAAATATTCTGTGACTAATTCTTTTAAATTTTCAACATACCTGACTTTTGGTTTTACAAAGTGATTTAAACTCCCACAATCTGTCAAATGATACCACTTTTCTCCCTTTATCTTATCACAATAATCAGTTATCAACCGTAAATGATTTTTTGTCTGTTTCCAAAGATCTCTAGTTGGTTCCAAGTTTATATAACTTACCACTTTCCATTGTATAGGGTAAAATTGTATAATTCCTATCTCGTCAAAGTACACACCGGTCTTCGAATCCAGAGCTTTTACTTCTTGAGCGTCTGTAAGCTTCCCCAACCAAAATGGTATTAACATTTTTAGCGTTACCCATGTGTTATGAAGTTTCATTTTCTTTTCCCTGCAAAGGAAAATATGGCTTTAATCTATTTGAATGTACCGTCTCATATTTGCGTTTACCTAACTTTTGTATTATCACGTTGTGACCTTCAGTAGTCTTAACCTCATATGGACCTTTCCATATTGGATCTAATTTATTCCTATTTTCTCTACTCTGAGAAGTACTAGATCTCCTTCTTGAATTCAACATAATTGCTTTTCACACGCGATCGTTGTAGTTCCTTAAACTTAATAAGCCTTTCTCTAGCTATCTCATGACAACTTTGCAATTTATTCCGTACATTTAGAATTAAATCGTCGTAATTATATAAAGGTGTGATTTAGTTTGTAAAATTCCTGGGATATTACATTTTCTTCCATACAATAATTCATAAGGAGAGTATTTAGTAATACTATGGGGGGTAGTGTTGTACGTAAAACTGGCGAAAGGTAACCATTTGTCCCAATCGGCTCCTCTAGGATTGCAAAAACAACGTAAGTAGTTTACTAAGGTCTTATGAGTTCTTTCTAGAGCTCATTACTTTCAGGGTGATAAGCAGTAGTGCTTAGTTTCTGAATCTAAATAGTTTACATATTCTTTTAAATAAATCTGACATAAATTTGTTCCTTGATCAGTTAATATGATATCAGGAATCCCATAAATTAAAATAACATTGTTTACGAAAGCTTCTGTCACTTCTTCAGCTGTTTGTGTCTTTAAGGGTATGACTATTAAATATTTACTTAAGTTATCTTGACAAGTTAATATATATTTATGACCTCTCTCGGTTAGCGGAAGTGGTCCCACTACATCTAAATAAATTTTTATCCAAGGTTCCTTTTGTGTGTCCGTGACCTCTAAAGGTTGTTTTACTTTCTGCTTCTCGTCTTTATTAAATTGACAAATCTTACAAGTTTTAATGTAATTGGTTACGTCTTTCTCTACTCCCGGCCAAGTTATGTATAATTTAATTCGATCGGTAGTTTTATTGATTCCAAGATGTCCTCCAATTGGACAGCTGTGAAATTCCTTGATTATTTCCTTCTTACGATCCTCAGTTAAGTGCGTATTATCCAAGGTGCAACATTCTACAGGGTGTCTACTCAAACTATCTGCGTTTACGTGTCTTTTACCTGCCCTATAATGAATTTCGAATTCAAATTCTGAAAGTTGAAGTTTCCAACGTATTAATCTCGAACTAGGGTCTTTCACTTTAAATAGCCAGACCAATCCTTTGTGATCTGTCACTACTTGAAATTTACGTCCTAGTAAATAAGGTCTAAAATGTCTGCATGCCCATACTATTGCTAATAGTTCCTTTTCTACAGTGCTGTAATGCGATTCGGCTTGATTTAAAGTCCTGCTAGCGTAAGCAATGGGTTTATCATCTCCTAACGTTCCTTGACTAAGAATTGCGCCTAAAGCGTATCCACTCGCGTCTGTCGTTACTATAAAGGTTTGTGTGAAATCTGGATACTGTAACAACGGAGCTGTCGTTAATTTATCTTTCAATTTATTGAAGCTATTCTGTTCCGTATCTTCCCACTTCCATTTTTTATCTTTCTTTAACAATTCAGTCAGAGGTTTTGCAATCGCACTAAATTCTTCTATAAATTTTCTGTAATATCCTGCCAAACCTAAGAATGATTTTATGTCTTTAGGTGTCTTTGGAGTTGGAAATTCGGTAACTGCCTGTATCTTATTCGGATCGGGTTTGACACCTTGAGCGGTAACCACGTGTCCTAGATATTTTAATTCTTCTCTCAAAAATTCACATTTATCAGGTTCGATTTTTAAATTGTGTTTCCGTAACTGATTAAAACACTTCCCGTAATTTTTTATTATGTTCTTCTAAGGTTTCGCCCATTACTAATATATCGTCCATGTACACAAAGCATCTATTGCCTATTGAGTCTTGGAGTACCGAGTTCATCATCCTTTGGAATGTAGCTGGTCCCGACCTAACTCCAAAAGGCATTTTCTTGTACTCGAAATGTCCGTTAGGGGTGCTAAAAGCGGTTTTACATTGGTCTTCCTCAGCGATCGGCACCTGAAGGTATCCACTTGCGCAATCTACTGCTGAAAAATATCTAGCCTTTCCTATTTTGTCTAATATATCTTGTATATTAGGAAGAGGATAGCTGTCTCCTACGGTTACTTCGTTTAACTTTCTAAAATCTATACAAATTCGCCACTTTTTTCTTTCCAGAAGCATCTTCCTTTTTAGGTATTACTATTAGTGGAAAATTCCATTCGCTCTTACTATGTGCGATAATACCGTCTTCTAACATTTGTGTAACTTGTTTGTCAATCTCCTCTTGATGAGCCTCTGCTAACCTATAATTCTTCAAAGTTATAGCTCTTCCTTTAGGAATTGAAGGTGTGGGTATGGAATGTGTAGCAGCTGTTGTGCTTGTTAGTCTCTTCTCCCGGAAGCTTAAATATGTCCGCGTATTCTGTGCAAATGTTTCGTATACTATGGGCTCCTTCTTTCACGTGTTCAAGTCTCAGATTTTTATTTAATAAATCTAATCTTTGAGGTACGAAATTTTCAACTGATACTTCCTGTTCCTTACTTATTTGAGTGGGCGGTTTAACTAGTTCTGGTATTTTCTTTATTATCTGTGCGTCAGCTGTTAAATTAATTACTAGGCATGTGAATGTCTTATCACATTTTGTTATCCCGTTAGCGCAAATTAGCCCTGGCTGTAAAATTTGCCGTTCTATGAATCTGTTCCCTCTTTCGTTCGTAGGAAATTCCATTAAATTTTCACTATACGGAGGAATAATCATCTTTTTATTTAACATATAACCTTGTTCCATGAGCCAGTCTTGGCCTAAAATTATATCTAAATCTCTGGGTAATTTATCTACTATATGACAATTAACAACTGTATGATTTTCACAATTATTCAATACTAATTGAGTTATCCCATTTACTTTTATAGAGTTCCCACTAATACCTTGTATTTTCATATTACAGTTATCCTTTATAACGTTTCTCTTTAGTGATGTTTCTTTAACTAATGATATTTGTGCACCAGTATCTATCAATACTAAACCTAGGCCATTTTTTTATTGTTCACTTAGGATATACATCTCCCAGGGTCTCGGTTCATAACCAGAGGCGTCCCACTGATTAATAGCATTAAGAGTCCCTACTTCGATCTCACAACACGCTGTCTCCATTGAGGTAGGTTTGGTGTCCTTGGATTTTTCCTTAAATCCACTATCCCAAGTTCTATCCCTTGTGGACGACTCGTAGCGTTTCCCTCTATTATTCCACTGTTTCGAGCCTACAATCTCTTGGCGTTTCTCTCTATTATTCCACTGTTTCGAGCCTACAATCTCCTGGCGTTTCTCTCTATTATTCCACTGTTTCGAGCCTACAGTCTCTTGGCGTTTCTCTCTATTATTCCACTGTTTCGAGCCTACAGTCTCTTGGCGTTCCCCAACCACGCTAGGCCCACAGTCACAGAACCCATTTATCGGCGTTTCTAGTCAACTTATGCAGTTCGCCTTGCGACACTGCCCAACAAACACTGTCATCTGGGGATTCGTTTGCGTCACTAACTATTTTAGCGGCTTTATCTATCCTATCCTTAAACTTCTGATCAACTAGTTCAGGTAATTCCCCTTCCATATTTACCCTAGTATGATCCCTCAGGCACTCCATGAGTCCTGGCGCGCAGTCAGACGGGAGGATTACCTGCGACTGCTCAGGTAACCCGAATTCTCGTTTCCCTGGCGGCCTCCCAGAGCTGCTCTGTCCCGTCCTCCATGCCTACGGGGTTGCGGTCTCTTACCACATTCTCTACTAATGTGCCCTATCTCATTACAATTATAACACCTTATTTCTTTTGTGGCCAGGTTAACCTCTCTCTTTATCTCTGATCCGTACGGTCTTCTAAATTCCCTTTTTACTGCCCCTGTGATTGGATGTCCTTGTCCATTTTGATTACCCCTAAATCTCGTGGACTTTAACCTCGCTTTCTTCCTGTAATGCGGTTTCGATTAGTTGCGCTAATGATTCTTCTTCACCCTTAGCCTTTACTATATACTTAATCTTATCGTCCTTTAACCCTGCTACGAAAGTACCTTTTAAAAATTCTCCTATCAGCTGTAGGCCTCCTTCTACATATCTCGAATTATCGCGTCTTTCTAACCTCTCCAATCTATTTCTGACTTCTCTTCTTAAATCCATGGCTATTCCATCTAATCTTGAACCCCACTGTGCAACTGTTTCATTTGTACTTTGTTTTGAATTAAAGAGTATTCCTGCATAATATTCTAGCGTTCTCCTTACAGAAAAGTTCTCCTCCAATATTGCTTTAACTTGAATCCAAGTTTCTCTCTCTGTCCTAGCTAAAAGTCTATCTTTAGCGTCTCCTGAAATTTTGGATTCTATAAATCTTAACAATAAGGGTTGTTTGGTTGGATGGACTACCTGAACCGCAGCTTCTACTCCTTCTATAAATTCTCTTAAATGTTTGGGGTTTCCATCGAATGTTCGGGGTATCAACTTAACTGCTTGAACTACAGGGATATAGCTTTCCTCGCTAATATCAATATCGCCCTCGCTAGCCATAATGGAATTGGACTCACCTAAAGAAAGATGTAGGGTGGTCTGAGATGCACAGTTCAGAGTCGTAGTGATGGCCTTTCAGCTCCCCTCAGGGTGCGACTCTCTCTCGCGGTGCAGGCTGCCAACGGCTGAACACCAAGGACGTCCCTCGAGCGCGTCGGTGGCTGCTGGGTGTTGGCCTCAGGACCACTGTCTGCTTTCCTCTGGTGCGTTTACGGGTACCACGGCGCCTGTGGATTACTCTGGAGCGTTGATCCCTCGAGATAGGCTCTGAATTATCTGGGACTAATTGAAGAGTCTCTCCAGCTCGTTCGCACCTTCGGATGTCTCACTGCTCGCTGGTTTTCCAATCCCGATGCGCTGCCACCATGTAATATCTGGGTGGTCGATTCCTTCTATAATTATAAGGATTATTTTTAAAGTATAAATAATAATCAAAATAAGTAAGAGTTGTGTCAGGAGGTGAAGATCGTCTTGAAGTTCTAGTAGATATCTGTAAATTTATAGATTAGGAATCAACCCCAGGAATTCTTCGGAAATGTGGTTAGTAGATAGGATTAAACCTAACTATAAGAAGACACAGCGGAGCAGTAGTGAGAAGCAAACAGACTTTAATACAAAAAAACGTGAGACAGGGTATCGGTAACACCGATGAAAAAAAACTGTCTAACTTACAATCATAAGTTTCATACATATATACCAGTTGAGTAATGACGTAGTTACAATGTATACGTGAGAATCAATTTGGTTGTATTGTACATGTAACCAGATTCTCCCTTTCTGAAAAGCATATTGAATGCGCTTAACCTATGACCTTTTAAAAGCTAAGTCATCATTAGGTAAGGCTACCTATTGTGTAACAATCCCTTATACTGCATGACTTTTCCAAATAACTACAAAGGTAATACTTATTTAAATATTCATGACAGAATTCTTTAAAATCATTCTTCAGCATATTTTAACAAAAAGATCAATTAGGTCAATAATTGTGTTAATTTAGGACAGTCATACATTATAATGAATGTTCATATTATAAAATATATATATATTATGATATACTTCAATATATATTATGATATACTTCAATATATATTACAGAATTGAGGAAGATTTTTTCGAGATGTGATTACTTACCGTGATTTTCATGATTACCGTCTAGCTATATTATTTAAAATGAGTGTGGATTTTATTTATAAGTCAACAAGAAAATTGCGGTCATCAAAATTTATTAGGATAAGATTTTAATAGAGATATACAGTGATAAATTATTTCTTGGAAATTTATTAGATCCTTTATAATATATTCAGAAATTGAGGTTTATTTATTGGAGAATAATTTACGTATTAAATCAGTGTTGTTATTTCTGTAAAATTCATAATCTCATTCTTCATATTCTAATTTTTCTTCTTTGAACATAAGAGAACATCCAACTCTTAAATAAGAGGACACTGGGCAAAATTATCGCATTATCCTTGTCCTGCTTTAAATTTCTATGCTAGTGTAATTTTGCTGAAATGTTAAGAAGCTTCCTTTAGTGGAATTATACGGGTCTGTGCTTTTCTCATTGTCATTCAATTGTTAACTTACACAATTCTCTTAAACTTTTAATAATAATAATAATAATAATAATAATAATAATAATAATAATAATAATAATAATAATAATAATAATAATAATAATAATAATCTCTTTACCTTATTTCGACCTCTTCCTTTACATACCCCACGCCATCCGAGTCTTACAGGGACACTACTTGTCTGATAACACATCTTAACTCTGGAGTACACACGTGCTTTTTGACCACACAACTTGGAGGGACGCTCTGGATAAGTGGTCAGCTCAATGCCAGAGCCACTTCCGAGACAACATGAATATTTAGGACAAGAAACGCCATTCACTTATTCATTCATACTCAACAAGACGTTTATATGATATGGAAGATTATTATGGTCAGATGATGTTCGGGGATCATTTGGACCTTAAAGTTTCCCGATGTTTTTATCTCACAGGCTCGCAGTCTACGTGGTAATGATGTTATTCCGAGATCACAGTGATATAGTTAATAATAATAATAATATAATAATAATAATAATAATAATAATAATAATAATAATAATACAATAATAATAATAATAATAACAATAATAATAATAATAATAATACTAGTACACAAATTTCTTATTTGTGTTGATTATGGATTATTTTAACGATCACATTGTGTAAGGTCTGTGTGTGTGTGTGTGTGTGTGTGTGTGTGTGTGTGCGCGCGCGCATGCTATGCTTAGAGTGATTAATCAGCAATGATGTACAATCATTTGATTATGTATAATTGCCACAGCAAATTATATACATATCATACATAATGAATATATATTATTCATAATACATAGATTAATATATTATTATATTGCTGTTTTATATATTATATTCTCTCACCTCCATATATCTCTCTCTCTCTCTCTCTCTCTCTCTCTCTCTATATATATATATATATATATATATATATCATCCGGTATTATGACAGCTGCCGCCGTCTTCTGCAAACCAAACGCCATTCCTCTCTGTCCATCCATTTATCTTCCTCCAGTCCTCTGATAATCATAGCCGCTTGCACACCTTCTACCCAGGTTTTATTTGGTCTTCTTTCTTCCTTCTTTCCATTGGGATCCATTCCATAATAGGTTTAGGCACTTTTGTTCTGGTATTCTTTTGACATGGCCATACCACTGTACCTTTTCTTTTCTAAAATGCAATATACATATCCATCAATAGTAATTCTGCCCGAAGGCAGGTCCTTCACTGCAATCATAGCATTTTCATGCTATGATTGCAGCTTTACTAGGGAATTGTAGGTGTGGTAGCTTCCCGTTGTTTTCCACACCGGTGAAGGATGATGCTGCTGCTGCTGATGATGATGATGATAATGATGACGATGATGGCCATATGATTTCGGGGACCATTTGGGCCTTAAAGTTTTCCTGACATTTGTCTTACAGGTGAGGAACAACACCGATAAAAACCTCACCCAGAAAAACTGCCCCGACCGGGATCGAACCCGGGCCCACTGCGTGACAAGGCAGCACGCTATCTCGAGACCACAGCGGTGGACGTACATATATATATATATATATATATATATATATATATATATATATACAAAGCACAAAAAAAACATACACACCCCTTTTTAATATCCACATTCTAGTATTTAGGATTAAATTGAAATATTCTCGTGTTGTTAATTAAATTTAACCTCAATTTTTTTCGTTCAGTTGAGTGAGTTTGTGTATAACTTTTTTGTGTGTGTTTGAAGTGACACTTGGTCAGTGAACTTGCACTGACGTGTGTTTCCCTCCTGACACGATTTGTACACTGCCAGTCAGTCAGTCCGATATTGGAGTTTAATTTTTTTGTTTCCGTTCGTTTTTTAAAACAAAATCAAGTTTTTTTTGGCATGGTCAAGAACCGGTGGCATATGTTTGTGACAGTTGTGCGTCTCCTCCCTCTTCTCCATCTACCGTTTGACGTAAACACCAATCTCCTCCCTGCATTATTTACATTGCTTACTTACTAAAACCAATTTTTGTGTTTGTCAGGTTTGGCTTCAGAAACATCTGATATTTTTTTATATTATTTACAGTTTTTATCCATTATTTATTACATTATTACATAAAATTTTATAATGTTGGTGCTTTTGAAGAAAATTTGTTATGAAGAATAAAAACATGTCAAAGTATTAAGGATGTATACAGGGTGAACGGTAATTACACTGACAAACTTCAGGTACTGATTCCTGACTGAAAATAAAGGAAAAAAGATCATACAAACATGTGTCCGGAAATGAACGATGTGCGTGCAACGACAACAAATCGTCCCGGCACACAGTACATAGCATAATCGCATCCACGTCACAACAGATGTTCAATGTGGCCTCCATGAGATGCAATGCACGCGTTCACACATCGTATCATGGATTGTCTCACTCTTTCGCATGTTCCGGCCTCTCTCGGAATAGAGTCACAGCCGAACGCAACCTGGACACGCTGTTGAAGGGTAAGCACATCAGGAACTGGTTCAGCATACACAACGCTTTTCAGATGCCCCCAGAGGTAAAAATGCAGGGGGTTTAATTCCGGTGATGTAGCAGGCCATGCAATAGGGCCGAGAGAATAATGCCATTCATCAGTACCATCTTCCGTGGCAACGGTGCATTTATGGACACTTATTCATAGGACATACGTTTTTTAACCAAAGAGAAATGAACAGACAGGTGAATGGAGAAGACTACATAACAGTGAATTGCATGGTCTTTATAGGAAGCCAGATATAATGAGAACAGTTAAGTCTCGTAGACTGCGATGGGCAGGGCATGTGGCACGAATGGGGAATGAAAGGCGTGCATGGAAGCTTCTTGTAGGAAAACCAGAGGGAAAACGCCCAATTGGTAGACCAAGAATGATGTGGGAGAATAACTAACTATGATTTGAGGGAAGTAAATTTTACAGGGATGATTGGAAAACATTGATCAGGATAGGGATGTATGGAGAACTTATGTTCGCGTGGCCCTGAACCTACGGGTTCGATAATGCCAGTGAGGTAGTTAGTTTTTTATTCATAGAACATTTTTTCATCCATTTCGAGTCAGAAATCAGTTCCTGCATTTTGTCGGAGTAATTAAAATAAACCCTGTATTCAAGAGCCGGATGTGATAGCAGTGTAGAATAGAAAACCACGAAAGGGTCAAGTATTATAAATAATGTGTATTCTGTGATTGCTATTAAATGCTGTTTTGGCAGATTATATATTATATATATTGTGAAGCTACCACACCTACACAATTCCCTAGTAAAGCTGCAAGCATAGCATGAAAATGCTATGATTGCAGTGAAGGACCTGCCTTCGGGCAGAATTACTATGGATGGATATATATTGTGACACACCGTAATAGCGACATTTGAATTTCGCGGACGAAGGCTAGAATAGTGGCCTCACATTGGTAGAAATAGGTTTGCGAGTCGCCGACTCTCGTGTCGAAAGGCCCGTTCAGATCATCGAAATGTCTAGTCCCTCATTCCAGACATCTCTAGGAACATGTCCTTCTCATTTCGGGAAAGATCGGTGACGAGAGGTTTCCATGTGGAAGTGTCTCGACCTTGGGCCTAGAACTTTTCCCTGCCCTGCCCTAAATATTTGTCGCGAAGGCAGGAGGTCAGTTGTAAATTAGCAGCGATATACTGAACAAAGAGAGGAAAAATTGTAGTGAGTGTACTCATCAGAGACTGTGAAATAATTGTATGCGAGATAAACATTGAATGAAGAACAATTGTTAGTTCAAATTATGAACAAATTGTAGATTTAAATAAAATGAAAGTGAAATATTATACATCTGTGTGCATTATTTATGACGTAAACTACATGAAGATGAACCCACGCGACTGCTACAACATATATATATATATATATATATATATATATATATAACTTCCGGCGCGACAGGCCTAGAAGGCCCTTAGCCTACCAGTCGGCTGCTGTTTCACATCCACTTGTGCAATCACAGAGGTAGATGATCATCCAGCCACTGTAGGGGTGGCATGTGATCAGCATGTCGAATCCCCCAGCATCTATAGCTGGTTTTCTCAACCTGGAGTCGCTACTTATTGTAGCTACCCAAATGCCTCACGATCCTGGGTGGACACCGGTCCCATACTGGCTGAAATACCATGATGAAATTTCTTCCCCCACGGAGACTCGAACCAGCGCAAGTCCCGTAGCTCTGCGCCAAGGCTTCCTGCCTTAACCACTCAGCTAGGGCGAGATATATATATATATATATATATATATATATATATATCTCGGATTTATAATCTTAAGGTGTACTTATTTATATTACATGTAGTATAAGACTTGCATGGAAGCTTCTTGTAGGAAAGCCAGAGGGAAAACGTCCATCAAGAAGAAACCGATTATTAAAATCATTTATATTAATATAATCATTATATAAATTACGATAAAAGTAATAATGATTAAATTAGTATATAAGGAATTAATTTATATTTTGTTTGGTAAATTACTTTTAGAAATATTGATAAAATTCCCTTTCATCCTTACTTTTCCATTAAAAACACTTTCAGTTGGTAGACCAAGAATAAGGTGGGAGAATAACATTAACTATGATTTGAGGGAAGTAGACTATACAGGGAATGATTGGAAAGCATTAGCTCAGGATAGGGATGTATGGAGAGCATATGTCCGCGCGGCCATGAACCTACGGGTTCGATAGTGCCAGTGAGTAAGTAAGTATTGGAATTATTTAAAATATTTGTCAGTTTATAATATAATATCCTCAATTCATGTATAACTCAGGGTCCTCTCGAGACATAAGATAAGACGAAGCGCCTATACTTTTATATGGCGTTGAACGACAAGGGTCCTGATCGACCACGCCTGACGCACTGTTTCAGATTAGTTAATTTTTTTCAAGTTAGTAACATTAAGTACAATTCATTTCAGAAGGACATTGAAAATCATCGTTTTCTTTTCACAAAGATTTGTACCATGTTAGGGAGCTGTCATAAGAATAGTAGGTTTACAATTTAGCCTTATTGAAATCCTCAGATGTACGAAATGTAGGTAATGATTAGCTTCTGTAACATGAGAGATGGATCTAAACTTATAAACGTATAAAAAGTCAAGTAGGAATTGCATAATCTAAGCGATTTCCCTCATCAGTTCGAATGTATGGTTCAGTTTGGCTGATTTACGGAATATTTATCATAAGTAATGTCACGAGTGATTTCCAATTTATCTAGAGGATTTGGAAATCAAGAGTGGCATTTGTTACGACTATTTAACGAATGAAATTATGCTGTTTACTCACAAATCATTATTTAAATATAGTTATTTTAAAATATTTAGACATTTAATGTAAACGGCGATATTTTAACACAAATGAGAAATGTTTGGTCATGTTTCGTTTGTTCTTCACTGCAACTTGATCATACTATTTATTGCCAAATAGGATCTCAATATTGTAAGAATGCACTCTAGTGGAGAAAAAAATGAAACACATCAAACTGTATATTATAAGCAACGTTATAGGTTATTAAAATTAATGTTGTTCGGAAACAACTCAGTAAAATCAGTATTTAAAAACACAATTATTGTACGCAAAATTGTCAAATATATATAGGTCGAAGGAATCTGTTCATTATTTGCTATATTCAACGTATTTGTTAGAGTGTCGGTCACTGCAAAATAATGATCTGACATGTTCAGAATATTAAAAAGGAGGAGCTTTCTTTATTTTGATAATCAAAATTCTATAATTATCGAGGTGAAACACGACTGTGATTGGTTGCAAAACAAAATTCATTGAAACGTAAGTGGTCATTGACTCCCATTTGGGGCATGAGTTAAATAGCCCCATTAATTAAATGCTGTGCATACACTTTTTTTTTACGTGAAAGTAAACATTGTAGCCGCTTGAGTGTTTTTTAAATTTCGTTTTCCGTTAAACCCCGATTTCTAATTTTCGGATTTCTTTTATTTTTAGAGAATACCGTTCTCGTTTTACTTGAATGCCTCATACCGATTATTTTGTTACAAAAACTCGAGAAAAGCGGACGCTTGAACTTTTTTTTTTTTAATTTTTCGCTTCGGATGTACCCCACTTCTAAAGACCCAATTTACTGATTAACAAACTCAAATTTTATTTTTTTGATTTCTATGCGCCATGTTCGATAAAAAAAAGACGTACAAGCCTTAAGAGGCACATAAATTAGGAGAGGATCAAACCCTCAATCTTTCCAATCTAGACAATCGGCACTAGATATCAACGCGGTTGTCAGACCAATGAGATCGCATTTATTGCCACTATAAACGCCCGATACTCATTTACACTAGAGACTGAGATAGGAACTATCATCCATTGCATGCCAAAAGCTACCTTAAATTTCTCCCAGAGAAGCGTTGTGATGTACCAAGATCGTTTAAAAAATCTTTCTTTTTAACTGTAAGATCCAGCGCCAAATCTTTCATTTAAACTCTAGGAAAGTAATACAACTCGTAACTCGGTAGGTTGGATTACCCTCACTACGTTCTGTCTACGCCGCGTTCCGCCTCACTCTACTCCACTTTTACTCAATTAGGGAGCACATCTGCTCCGTAAAGTGGGTTGTCATTACTGTATTCTGACTTCGATGTATGTGCCTTGCAGTTCAAAACGGCAGATAATTTTTTTGGACACGGTCTTTGTATATCACAGAGCTTCTCTGGGAGAAATTCCAGGGTAGGTTTCAGCATGCAATGGATGTGAGTCAACTCCAATACCAGGAAGTTTAGGCCAGTGTAAAAATATTGACCTTTACGAGACTCGGACACAGGATCTTTCCGTTTGTAGTGTTTCCCTTAATAAAATACGCAGCGGATACATATAAATGTCAGTTATTTTCAGTGTGTCACATTCAGTACCAGGAACTGAGCAGGGCATTTAAACCCACAGGCCAGCCATTTAAATACCCCAGCTACCCTTTTCGTGGCACTTCAGAAAATGGACCATTATTCACAAACTATTAGTCCTAGAAAATTCAAATTTTGTACATACCTAAAGGAGATATCCTAGTAGGATTTGATGGTGAAATAACTTGGGTGATTGACATCACATGGTATCGGCATGTCAATTTCAGGAAGTGGAAGTTCATCTTCACTTTCACTTTGTGAATCTTCTAATTCATAAATCAGTTCATCACCTGAATTATCATTATACAAAATATTCACTAATTCTTCTTCAGTGAGATATTTTTCTTTCGCCATGATTTCACTCACGCACAAACAACAGCGCGATAACGAGAAACATATACGACTGCATTGGAGCCTGGAGACAAGTTTGGGTGAACGAATTCCATCTGTTATTTGTTTTAAAAATAAAAGAGGATACACCAAGGTTAAACGTGTCAAACGGGAATAGAAAATGTACATTTATATGTCATCAATGGTCTCCAAGACATACTAATCCAACACAATATTTAGGCGCCGAATATAAACGCGGTTTGTTCGCGCCCGCTCTAAAACGAGTTAACTGACCGACGGCCGCATACACGATAGTCTCTTTAAACGCCTTAACTGGTTTATCGTACTGAATGTGTTACATAGGATCGATGAAGTAGCTGCTTTTAATATTTTAAAGAGAAAGAAAAAAAAAGTAATGGTTATTTTCTTTGCAATTCGCTAAATAACAAAATATATTATAGGCCTAGATTGCGTCAGTATGACGTGGTGATATTTATATTTTAGCATTGATTTTGCTATTAACTCATATTTCCTATACTTTATATTCCTTGCTTAATGTTTAGAAACTTTACAAAGAACAGTTTGTGAAATGCAATAAATTCCCTCTGCTACCATCCATCAAGGCAACACTTTATTAAACAGGAGAAGGAAATATCAGCGCGCGTGGGTTTTCTAAACTGCTTAAAGATGCCAAAGATAAAAAAGAATAATAAAATGTACATCATATAACGCTACAAAAAACGGAGTTCTTTGTGATTCCATTCCGAGCTTGAATGAATAGGAAGAAATGATTCTAAAATAACTTTGCAAGATTAACTGCATAAATTTCTTAGCGCTCTTCTTTTGTCTGTCGATTAAAATGAAATTCGCAAAACGTCATACAGATGGTACTGCTGAAGGTAACAAAAGACTTCAGAAATGCTTTATCATTTATCATGTCACGATATAGCTTAATAAAACTGAATTCAAATGAGATTAGTGGACTGAAGTCGACAGACAGAACTAAAGCAAGAATTAAGGATGGTGAATATAGATTTCGTGATTTATTTCATAGCCTTTCTATGCTCCACACCTATGTAATGTGGAGTTAGCAAGTTAAATATTTCATCATTTGGACTTGACCAGGACTGTTTCCTAGGGAACTTCATTACCTCGCACTGATTTTTTTTTTTTGTGTGCGAGGGCAAAATTGTTCCTCAAAGAAGAATTTTAAGATTTAAGATTTATTTAGCCTGGTGGAGTTAAGGCCATGTGGCCTTCTCTTCCACTCACCAGGACAAACATATATTACATAAGAATATAACAATCTTAATTAACTCTAATATTAAACACTAAGTAAAAATTTGATCAAAAGATAATATCTAATATACATATTACGATCTATAATACAACCAGTTAATATTAGTTAAAATTAAGACTAAAACTAATAATAAAATGTATACAAGCAAGACATATTAAATTGTCCCTGTCTAGTGTATATAAAAAACAGGAAAATAATGAGATATAGAAAACTAATTTTACGATTATACAATATTTAAAACAAAACAAATAAAAATATTTGTTATTCTTAATATTATTTACATAAATAATTAAATATATTAATATTGCTAAAAGAATACTATCAGTGAGGTGTATAAGTTAGTTTGTTATTAAATAATTCTTTAGTTTGTTTTTGAAGGATGTTATAGTTTGACAGTCTCTGACATAGGGTGGAAGGGAATTCCATGTTTTGGTAAGTGACACCGTAAAAGATAATGAATAATATACAGTGTGATGAGGCGGGATATAAAGGACAATGTGCTGATGGGATCGAGTGTCAAGATTATGTGTGTCGGATAGTCTGATGAAGCGGGCGTGATAAATAATTAGGCGATGATGTGTGAAGTATTTTATAGAGAAGGGATAGGGAATGGACAGTTCTACGATCTCTTAGACGAAACCACGATAATTGTTCCAGGGACGGTGTAACATGGTCAAATTTGCGAATACCACAAATAAAACGTGCGCAAGAATTATGAACACGTTGAAGTCTTTGAGTGGAAATAATATTTAAGTCTATAAAAAGAGTGTCACAATAATCAAAATGGGGCATTGCAAGTGTTTCTACTAACATTTTCCTAAGGGCGAATGGCAAACAATTTCGTACACGATTTAATGAATGTATTATTGAGAAAGACTGTTTTGCATGTATGGTTTATTTGTGTATTCCAATTTAAGTTTTTGTCAATAAATACTCCTAGAATTTTTACTGTCTCACTATAAGGGATTTGAACTCCGTTTAGTGACACATGCGAAACTGTGTTTAGGTTAATTGTAGATAATAGTCTCTGATGACCCATAATGATTGATTGTGACTTTTTAAGATTTAATTGCAGTCCATATTTAACTGTCCAAGTCATTAGTGAGTCAAGATCCTCGTTAATTTTGGCAACAGCGTCATTTAGTGAATATTTGTCTGTGTGGATGTAGATTTGCATGTCGTCTGCAAATAAATTATGTTTGCAATGCTTTAGGGAGTTAGATATGTCATTTATGTAGATTGAAAAAAGCAAAGGTCCAAGTACCGAATTAATAGTATTAATAATGTTAAGATTAACAGTGTAATAAGATTGCCAAAAGCAGGATTTAACTACATGCCCAGAGGATCAAGGAACATAGGAACTATGGTCGACATGCTATCTAGTTGTTAATGTAACAAGTAAGCATTTTAAAGAGATGTCTTACTTTATAACAGTAACGCTCGTATATTTAGATGTTATTTTTTTTTTTTTACATTTAGCAATGGAGACTAATTATAACAAGAAAATAAAAATAAATGCCTGAGCCGGTATTTGATCCTGAGACCTCTAACTCGATACGTTAGTGCTTTACCAACTAACCTATTCAAAAATCGTAGTACAAACTTTTATTTTTTCTTGTATATATATATATATATAAACACACACACACACACACTAGAGGCATTGAGACATCGATTGAACTGCCATCTAGTGGCTACTATAGCAAATAAACATTTTAAGGATAATTTTTACTTTATAGCAGTCACGCTTGTATATTCAGATGTTAAATTGACATTTAGCAATGAAGGCCAATTATGGCATGAAAAGAAAAATAAATTCCTGAGACGAGATTTGATTCCTAATCTTCTAACTCTATACGTTAGTGCTTTACCAACTGAGCTACTAAAAAATCCTAGTAAAAACTTTTATTTTTCGTGTATATGTATATATATAAACTCTAACTCACTGGCACTATCGCACCCGTAGGTTCATGGCGCGCGGACATAAGCACTCCATACATCCCTGTCCTGAGCCAATGTTTTCCAATCATCCCCTGTATAATCTACTTCCCTCAAATCATAGTTAATGTTATTCTCCCACCTCATTCTTGGTCTACCAACTGGGCGTTTTCCATCTGGTTTTCCTACAAGAAGCCTCCTTACACGTCTTCCCATTCGTGCCACATGTCCTGACCAACGCAGTCTACGAGACTTAACTTTTCTCATTATGTCTGGATTCCTGTAAAGAACATATAATTCACTGTTATGTAGTATATATATATATATATATATATATATATATACACATATATATATATATATATATATATATATATACACATATATATGCTGCATAACAGTGAATTATATATATCTCAAAACACGAGAGGCAGTGGGACATCGGTCGAACTGCCATCTAGTGGCTACTATAACAGTAAGCATTTTAAAGATAATTTTTACATTATTGCAGTAACGCTTGTAAATTTAGATGTTAAATTAAATATTTGACACACAAACCCACACACACACACACACACACACACACTAGAACTCGTAAACATTCATTAACTGCTGTAATAATGGAAGTCGTAGGCCGGCAGTTTCATTGTAAAGTGGACGAATCGCAGTTTATGGACAAAGTTGCTATGAAAGTTAAAACACTTGTTGAAACTAGTGAGGCATGAGATGGAATTTATCGATATGGAATTCCTGCATTAAAATTCCTGGGCAGCGAGAGAGGGTGGTCTTGTGAGGGAGGTCTAGATAATTAGCACCTCTATTACTCTGGATTTATGTTCGACAAGGTTTGAAATGATTTACAGGGTTGATTAATAAATTTGAAACAAAGGAGATAGGAGGAGAAGATACTAAACAACTCGACGTACAGTCTGCTCTTCATACGTGAGATGACTTGCCTTTGTTTTATCAACCTAACGGATTAATATGTGCATTGAGAACACAATAAATATTTTTTATTTTTTTAATTATAATTTTTCTACATTCAAAGATTTTTTTTGGTATTTTTTTTTATTTTACTACACTCACCCATCTTCGTCCCGCCAAGATGAAAAAAAAAAGAAAAAGGGAGGAAAGAAGATTATGAGTATTTGAGAATAAAGTTCTTAGGAAAATGTTTGGGCCAAAAAGAGATGAACAGACGAGTGAATGGAGAAAATTACATAATAGTGTGGAGAAAACTGCATAATAGTGAGCTACGTGATATGTACAGGAACCAGATATAATAAGAACAGTTAAGTCTCGTAGACTGCGATGGGCAGGGCATATGGCACGAATGGGGGATGAAATAGGTGCAAGGAAGCTTCTTGTAAGAAAACCAGAAGGACAACGCCCAGTTGGTAGACCAAGAATTAGTTAGGAGAATAACAATATCCATGATTTGAGGAAATTAGATTATACAGGGGATGATTGGAAAACATTAGCTCAGGATACGGATGTATGGAGAGCTTATGTCTGCGCGGCCATCAACCTACGGGTTCGATAGAGCCAGTGAGTTAGTTAGTTAGTATAATTTGATATTTATAAGCGGTAAGAACCTCTGGAATGCCAGTCAGACTAGCTAATCGAACACCATAAAGATGGTGATTCATTGATAGTTTTTGATAAACATTTTTAACACTGATAATAATATAATACGTTAAGAATTTTGTCAAAAATATATTAAAAGTTAAAATTGAAACAGTTCCGCGCCGTAGCCGAGTGGTTAAGGTAAGATGCCTTGTCGCAGAGCTACGGGACTTGCGATGGTTCTCGAACAAGTGCCGATTATCTAGAAGAACGGGTGCCTTAACCTCCTATTACCCCAGGAGCCTCCTAAACTCTGTAGTGGCATCATTTTACCTTTTACTCTTACATCCAAAGAATGGCTGGAAACAGCATCACTAAAAAAAATAATTCATACCTCAGGACCAGATATGCCTATAATAAAAACAGTTACATCTCGTAGATTGCAATGTATAGGGCATGTGGCACGAATGGAAATGAAAGAGAGGCATGGAAGCTACTTTTAGGAAAACCAGAAGAAAACGCCCAGTTGGTAGATCAAGGCTGAGGTAGGAGAATAACATTAACCATGATTTGAGGGAAATATATTATGCAGGAGATGATTTGAATGTTACGTATATCTCAGGATATGGATATAGATGGAGAGATTATGTCCGCGCGGCCATGAACCTACGGATTCGGTAATACCAGTGAGTTAGTTACTTAGCATACACTCACGGAAAATAATTGCAGGGAGATCAAGATATGGCTGGAAATATGACCTATCATGTGTTATGGGGAGCGGAACGGGCCAATAAGCCAATTCCATGATGCTAATGAAGTTTTAGCACGGTTAATGTCATACGAATTCCCATGTTATTATTGTTTAGTGTACAGTAAAAATTACTTATTCGCGGGTTAAAAAATTGCTACACAGTTCCTGTACTCGCGGCAAAAAAAAAATATTTATTCGTGGATCCAGTATGTATATTAAAAGTATTAGTATTCTTTATTAACGCATCGGAAACTTTTTTTTATTACAGGCACGTGCCAAGGTGACATTTACAAAGTACGATTCAAAGCAAATGGACAAATTAATATCGAAGTAAAACAAACTTTATTTGTCACTAAGCCTAAAGTTCGTTGATAAAAGACACCGCCGTCGTATTTCACGTGTCCGTTATAATTGCCGCCCTCGTCACGATCGGTGTTTTATTGATTCAACATGTCATTCGTTGTAATAATTTTGATTGAATAACACGTGTCTCTGCTTTGTTGTCAATTTATAATGTAGAGTAAAAGGAAAGAAAATTTAGTTCCGAAGCGGAAAAAAAGTAGTGTTGCTACTTAAAGTAAAAATATAAATACTTGACCGTTTACGCGTTGGCGAGTCGTTTGCGTCTGTATCACGCTGTTTCAATTCATCAAGAAATCCGAAGGCAAAATAAAGAATTTTATCGCTGAATTAACAGCTAAATATCAATCTGAATTGAAATGTCTTTTAAAAGCGGCAAAACAGGAGAGAAAAAAATACTAAATTTTTTAAGCCCTTGCCTAAGCCTGACAGTAACAATTAATAGAAATTGTTCAAAATCTCTCATTAACTGAATTTATTTTGACTATTTAACTCATGCCACAAATGCTAGTCAATGACCAATCACGTTTCAATGAATTTTGTTTTACAACGAATGACAGTCGTGTTTCACCTCGCTCTTTATCGATTTATCTTTATCAGCTCCTGCTTTTGTGATAAAGAAAGCTCCTCCTTTTTAATGTTCTGAACAGGTTAAAGCATTATTTTTCTCCAACAAATACATTGAATATAGCAAATAATGAAAAGATTCCTTGATTTTACTGAGTTGTTTACTAAAAAAATAAATGAATAACCCGTAATGTTGATTATGATATATAGTTTGATGTGTTTCATTATTTCTCCACTTGGGTACATTCTTACAATATTGCGATCTTATTTGGCAATAAATAATATGATCTAGTTGCAGTGAATGAACATAACCTCACATTTCTGATTTGTTTTCAAACATCGCCGTTTGCATTAAATACGTAAATATTTTAAAATAACTATATTTAAACAATGATTTGTGAGTAAACAGCTTAATTTTATTTCTTAAATAGTCCTAACAAATGCCACGCTTGATTTCCAAAATCTCTAGATAAATTCACGACTCATTTAATGAGTCGTGAATTTATCGATAATTTGGAAATCACTCGAGCATTACTTATGATCATTTTTATTTTATTTTGAAACCTTGGAACGTATTCCCTATATTCCCATACAAATTACCATTCCATATTCACGGCATATTTACGTAACATATCTCCTGCGAATAAGGAGCTTTTACTGTATATTATAAGCCTCAACTTGATAAGAAGCATCTAGATTAAATTTAAGCTTCCTATTTTAAGTTTGTAGTTGGTATAACAAAGCCACATCACTCCCACGAGAACTCAACACGAAGGAAAGAGAAGGAAGAAACAAGATCTCTTGACCCATATTTCATCTCGCAATACCAGCCACTTAGTCTGCTCTTAACTTTATGCATCTGATGCATTATTGACAAAAACTAAAGAATTCATACCTCCATGTCTTAATGTACTGACGTCATAAAATGCCCTGTTCAAAAATGTATAACATGTTCCAGTTGTACGGTGTCTTCGTTTACTCCAGCGCAATCAAGAAATTACAGAAGTGTATAACGTGTTCCAGAAGTAGAGAACCACTATCTTCTATAATTTTTGCCCAAGAAAGTTCAATGTTATTTTTTATTTAAAAAATGTAATACGTTAAACATTATGGTTCCGTAATTTTGTATAATTCTAAGTCAAAATTATAGTTGAATCGATACATGGATTGATAAAATTATTTTATTCCATATTCGATATTTTAAAGAAAAGCCTGACCAGAGGCTATAAGATGGCAGCCCCATCACTGGTCTTGCCTTCCTTTGGCCAGCAACCAATCGAAGTGACTATTATTAATGATTTGAAGTCTTATACGAGAATTTTCCGGAAGGATCAAACTTATGACGACCAAAACATGAAAAAAGGCGGGTTACACCAGATGGGATCGGAAAAGGAACAACTATATCTTAAAAGAATTGAAGACTATGCCAATTTTGGAATATATTAAACAGTACAAACTAAATTGGAAACACCATCTTGAAAGAATGAGTTCAAACCGGATCCCCAAAGCTGTTTTTAATTATATACCAAGAGGACGAAGATCTCTGGGCCGTCCTATGAAACGCTAGGATCGTCACAGGTCTTGGCCTAATACTTGGAAAGAAGAAGAATAAATTTTAAACTATCTTTTAATAAACTCATTTTTCAGTCATATACCGGTCGATTTTTTTTTACTTGAGAATTTTTCAGTAGCTTGTAAGACAACTCAGAACTTCAGCTACGTTTCAAACTCCATGGTGTGACAGACCTAGAGGGCGCTGCTGGCTCACATCCACATGTGTTAATCACATACGTAGACTATCATCCAGTCAGTGTAGGGGTGACATGTGGTCAGTATGTCGGGTCCCTCTGCCGTTAGAGCTGGTTTTATCTACTGTCAGCTAAGTTTACACATTTTTTCCTTATTTATAAAGAATGTTTCAGTAAAAAAACATATAATTACGATTTGCGACTTATTTACAATAGTTACATGTTCCTTTAATATTATCGACGTACATGTTTACATTACATCCTTTACAGATAACTCCAAGTATTAATACCATCACTGACTCACATGAATTAAGATATTAGTTGTACCTCACAATTGACCAAACTGCCGGCCACCAATCTCAATATGCGTGACATCGGTGTATACTTCGCGCACTATTTCTAATAAGTGGGCATCATTACTTATGAGAACTGGCAACATATTACAGCATTCTGTAAAGTGACAGAGCAACTTAGATTACAGTTGCTGTTCCTCTACTTCGAACATCTCACTATTCTTCATCCTTCCTTGTTTCAGCCATCCGACTCAGGAACTCCCTCCCCCCTCGTATATTAAGAATTGCCCGACTTAGAGACAGTTCAAAACAAAACTCACTTCATATTTCCTTAGACAATATAATATATAAAAGCATTCCGCATATTCTTTTGTTATTCCGTTATATTTCAAACTATTTTTACCTAACCAATTAACTATCTAACTAACTCACTGGCACTATCGAGCCCGTAGGTTTATGACCTTGCGGACATAAGCTCTCCATATAACCCTATCCTGAGCCAATGTTTTCTAATCATCCCCTGTATAATCTACTTCCCTCAAATCATAGTTAATGTTATTCTACCACCTCATTCTTGGTTTACCAACTGGGTGTTTTCCCTCTGGTTTTCCTACAATAAGCTTCCATGCACGTCTTTCATTCCCCACTCGTGCCACATGTCCTGCCCATCGAAGTCTACGAGACATAACTGTTCTCATTATATCTGGCTTCCTATAAAGACCATGCAGTTCATTGTTATGTAGTCTTGTCCATTCACCTGTCTGTTTATCTCTCTTTGGTCCAAAAACTTTCCTAAGAACTTTATTCTCAAATACTCGTAATCTCCTTTCCTCCCGTAAAGTAAGAGTCCATGTTTCGCATCCATATAATATAACTGGTAGAATAATAGTTTTTATATTTTCAGTTTAACGTTTTTTGAAAGGAGTTGGAAAGTCAAGAGTCTCTGTAATGCATAATAACACCAAGCCAATTACTTAAACGAATTATTTTTATTATTACTATTATTACTATTTTTATTTCTTTCTCTTGTCAACTTTATATTGTGTAGCCTGTACCTATTATTTATCATTGATCAACATGTAGATAAGTCATAATTGTTATTAAATGTATAATTTAACCCTGGTGAAGTGGAAGAGTAGACCTTACGGTCTTAACTCCATCAGATAAAATAAATAAATAAATAATCCACTGAAAACTCAATTTTGGAATTTTTGTTAGATCTCTTTTCGGGGCAACTATTAAATTGTTAAATATATCTTAAGATTAGCAAATTGAAAGATCCCTTTCTAAAGTATGTCTTACATTAAAAAAGGAACTACTATTGGGATGTTCTGTACAAATAGAATTACCCTGTCTCCAGGAAACATGAGAAAGGAGGCGCCACTATGTTAAGAAGTGTTTGTTATCCAAGAAGTAACATCTGTTGAAGTTAATTCTGTACAACAGACACACACACACACGAAATTTTATTGACATGCTTTATCTAATCACCACTTCCGCCTCACTTCTAACCCTTCCTGATAAGTGAAGCTAATAAAAGTTTCAGTACAGAGGAAGCTAAGATTTAGAAGGTTAACATATTTTCAATTTTCTTTTATCCATTTCAAAGCGGACTTTTTCAGTGCTAGTAAAACGAAAAAACAAAAACCCGGAATAGAAGTAATTTTGTTGTTATTTATGGATGTAATTGGAACTCGGTCCATTACATAATAAGGCATTTCTTTGTTTATATAACACACAGATCAACAATTTATTACTAATTAATTCATTCAAAACATAATATGTTTTTGGGCGATATTGCATTTTGTCGTACTTGCAGCAATGGCGACCATGATTGAAAGTTCGGGGTTGCCAACCTAAATAACTATACTGTAATAAAATAACATGGACTCTTACTTTAAGGGAGGAAATGAGATTACGAGTTTTTGAGAATCAAGTTCTTAGGAAAATGTTTGGACAAAAGTGAGATGAACAGACAGGTGAATGGAGAAGACTACATAACAATGAACTACATGGTCTTTATAGGAATCCAGATATAATAAGAACAGTTAAGTCTCGTAGACTTCGATGGGCAGGACATGTTGCGCGTATGGGGAATAAAAGACTTGCATGGAAGCTTCTTGTAGGAAAGCCAGAGGGAAAGCGCCCAGTTGGTAGACGAAGAATGAGATGGGAGAACAACATTAACTATGATTTGAGGGAAGTAGATTATACAGGGAATGATTGGAAAGCATTAGCTCAGGATAGGGATGTATGGAGAGCTTATGTCCGCGCGACCATGAACCTACGAGTTCGATAGTGCCAGTGAGTAAGTAAGCAAGTAATAAAATAACTATACTGTAATATTACATATTACAAACCACGTGTGGGAAGTAAAACCACTGCCATCTATGTAAGTACAATGTATATACACAACATATCCAAAAGGTAGTGTTAATATACATTATATGTAACAAATCACTGCGTTTTAAATTAACTTAACTTTATTTGAAACAATATAAAACATTAAATACGTACTTGTGGCCATGTTATTAATAATTGTTCTCAAGGCCTCCTGTTGTTTTAACTAATAAACATTTGCCACACTGTTAACGTTAGTCAATTGTTTATAATGAACGCAAATATTTCCAACAAAGATGTTATTATTTTACTATTATGTATTATTTTGAAAACACCATCGCGCAAAAAAAAAGTACAACGCACGTTTGTGGTGTTTGAGAGAATCTCGGAAATTAAAAACCTCACTATTGCTGGTCTTTAAACATTTTCCTCGCTTCTGTAAAAAAACACTTCCCAACCTCGCATCGTAGTATACTCTTCAGGTATCAAGAACTTAGGTAAGTAGGTTGGTACTTTTTTGCTTAGTGATGCTCTTTATTAATCCCGGTGTAAAAGTCCTAATTCATACTTGGGAATGAAAGAGCTTACAAATGTTGTTAAAGAGACCTCTTATTTCAGGTTTAATTTTCTTTTAAATGCTTAAATCAACGACATTTGAGAAACGACTTTACTTCCCTTCCAAATGAAGCTTAGATTATTTACGCCTTAAAAAAGTCAATCGGCCCGGACCAGATTTGAACCCAGGAACCTCGGAACTCAAGGCGAGCACTAGTCCATCGGGACCGATATCAAAATCTTACTACCTACCTTCTTATTCTTCTTCTTCACTTCACGGGCTAGGAAAATTTCCTGTTCCACCTCACAGTTGTTCTGTCCATCATTTCACTGACCTTCCTACATTCCTTGAACCTCTTGGCTTGTAGTTAAATGCTGCTTTTGGTAACCTTGTTACATTCATTCTTTCTACATGTTTAAACCATTTATCTCTATATTATTTGATTCTATAATTTGGTATATATATATTCAACTCTGTTCTTATATCTTCATTCTTTATCCGATCCAATCTTGTGCAGCCTTTTGTTCTTCTAAGGAGGTTCATTTCTACGCTTTGTATTCTACTTCGTAATTTTTTGGTCATTACCCAAGTTTCACTCCCATAAAGTAATGCAGGAACTGCCAATGTTTTATAAAGCTTCAATCTAGTATCTCTTCTTGTTTTGTTCTTTAATGTTTTATGTATAGTTACGCGTATCATTTGAAATTTCTACAGTTTCATATTTATGTCTCTTTCAGTTTTTGTGTTTATAGTAAAATTACAACCCAAATAATAATTTAAATTTGTTACTTGTTCTAGAGGTTTGTTTTCTATTATGATTTTCGATCTTATATGTTCATTTCCTCAAAATGGCATTTTTTTTATATTTTACAATTATATTCTTGGCATAACTGATTTAATTGGTGTACAGAGTACTGCAAATTATTTTCATTTTGTTGAATAATAACATCATCAGCATACATTAAAACTCTTACTACCTATAGAATTATATATTGATGATACAATGTAAGGGATTCCAATACAATTTACAGATTCTCCCTCTTCTGGAAGGCTGCATATAAACCTTCATTTGTCGGTTCTGGTGAACTACTGATGTTATTATTAATACCATACTCGCCTCTGATTCCCTTATGTTTAGCTTCAAATACGAGCAGTGACTGACGTAGCCCTCTTTGAGATCGAAGAGCGGCCTACGGGTTGAGCGAATATAAAAACGTCCATAGTGCAATGACAGTTTTACTGCACATAGGCCTAAGTAAGGTCATTTCACTCTTAGGGTTGGTTTCACCAACAGAGATAACTGTATTACGCCAATTTAAGCTATATATTATATATGGGGAAAACTGGCGTAATGCAGTCACCTCAGTTGGTGAAATTGACCCTTAGCTTTGAATTGCTAGCTAATAAGATCCGATTGAGGGTCTTTCCACTTTTCAGCGGTTGCCCTTTTACCAGCCGGCTGCTGGCCCTTCACATCCACATGTGTCAATCACAGAGGTAGATGATCAACAGCCAGTGTAGGGGTGACATGTGGTTAGCATGTCGAGTCCCCCAGCCGTTATAGCTGGTTCCTCAACCTGGAGCCGCTACTTATTGTAGCTACCCAATTGCCTCACGATGCTGAGTGGGCACCGGTCCCATACTGGCCAAAATACCATGAGAAAATTTCTTCCCCCATGGAGACTCGAACCAGCGCAAGTCCCGTAGCTCTGCGCCAAGGCTTCCTACCTTAACCGCTCGGCTACGGCGCGGGACGCTAGCTAATAAGATGAGTTGTTAAATAACATATTTAAATAAATTACAATATATTTAAACTACGAAAAACTAGGATGTTCTCTGAGTTCATAATGACATTATTTCAAATTAGCCTCTCATCTGTTGGAAACGTTCCTAGTTTTTTTAAGTGAAATATTTTCAATGCAGAATGCTTGCGAATAAATGTAGGCCTAGGCCTACGTATCATTTGATTTTAATAAATATATTTTATCTACACACTATTTAGCATGTATGTAGAGTGGAGATAAACAAATGCAACAATAGATGTTCTAACTATAAGTTTAATTTCAGTTGTTCTTTATTCTTCTTCTTATTCTTATTCTTCTTCTTATAGGGATTAAACTTTATTGGTTCATTCCGGCTCCAAGTATCATAGCTGCTGTCTCCATCTCTTTCGTGGGCGTCCCCGATTTTTTTATCCTTCTTCTCGGTTGATAGCTCAGACTTTTCCAAGGGAATCTGTTGGTATCCATTCTGTAGACATGTTCACATCATATTCTCCTATACTCTAATATTTTATCTGTCAGACTGAATATTTGTAGTTCTTTATGAATATATTCACTTTGTTTTTTATCCATTAAAGTATATCCTGCCACATATTTTACTTCGGCGGCTTCTATTTTTTTAATTGTCTGTTTATTCAGAGTCAATATTTCTGAGCCATACAATATTGCAGGCACAGCCAATAGGCCTACTTAAAATTCTTTATTATTAACAAGTTAAAAGTTAGTGAATAATTGTTGCATTTGTTTATCTCCACTCTGTAGAGCGCCTAAATCTCTGTAAAGGGAAAACATAGGCTTACAATACAAAAAAAAATAAAGCTTTCCTATATTATCTGCTGTAGATTATAAAAAAATTGAAATGTTGTAATGAATGTCGTTTTAATCGGATGTAAAAAATGTAATTATTTAAAAATTTCAACAAGTAAACTAACGCACGAGAAAATGATTTTCACCAATTTAAGAATTAAAACTGTACTGGTAATTTGTTCAAAGTGAAAGGTAGAAAATAAATTCCATCTCGGTTTATTTGTCTGCAGGGCTGATAGTTCGACAATGGGAGAGTATTAATGAAGAAAAGTACCGACAACAAGCAGTTGAAGGAATTCTTACAAAGGATTTGCTCGAGGGACATAAGTTTCTTGTCGAGTTAACGAGACACAGTGAATCCGTGTTTTGAAAACATAGACATACGTGAGGTGTATGGATTACTTTGTGTGTACCAACTTGATAAATTGTGGTGACCTCTAACACTGACTTGACTTGTTGACCCCTGACTAGGATGACTAATACCTAGGCAACAGTGACTCACTAGCAACGAATTGATCATCTTTTTTATTCAATTAAACCTCTTCCTCCTACTCAACAAATATCGATGTCGGTTTAAGTTTATGCATTAAAAATTCAACCTTAACCTCCACATGGGCAACATAGATCAACACATTTCCTTGAAAGATCAAGAATTAATGTATATGAAATTACAGTTAAAAAGGCTAAATCCTATATTATTATTATGTTCGGTACAGTAAAGTAAGTAAAGTATTCCCACTACAGGCCTCAGGAGACCTTTGGGGTAGTGGGAGGTTAAGGCTCCCACTATTTCTAGACAATCGGCACTTTATGTCAGCCGGGTTGTCAGCCCTGCGTGACGGCCGCCTTTACCCCAGAACAAGCGTCTGGTACTCATTTCCGTTAGAGGCTGAGTCGACCTCAGGGCCATAGTGCCGCCAGAAGGTTTGGGTCAGTTTAAAAATCCTGACCCCACCGGGACTTGAACCCTCGACCTTCCGGCTTGTAGCGCAGTGCCTTAACCACTACGCTACGGCGTGCCCCGTTCGGTAGAGTTCTTCTATATTTCAGGTCACACTGGTCGATAAAAATGAACTTCTTTTCTTTCACAAGAATAAAAATATGAGATTTTAGAAGTATTTTTCATCCTGAATTTAAATATAAACTCTACATACATCACTATCCTGAACCAATGCTTTCCAATCACGACCTATACATTTCAACTCCCTCAAATCATGGATAATGTTATTCGCCCACCTCATTCTTGGTCAACCAGCTGGACGTTTTCCCTCTGTTTTTCAACAAGAAGCTTCCATGTAGGCCTACCTCTTTCATCCCCCATACGTGCCACATGTCCTGTCCATGGCAGTCCACGGGACTTAACTGTTCTTATTATATCTGGCTTCCTATAAATATCATGTAGCTCTCTATTATATAGCTTTCTCCATTCACCTGTCTGTTCATCTCTTTTTTTGTACCAAAAATGTTCCTAAGAACTTTATTCTCAAATAACCTTTCTTACTAAATACTACCATTATTTTTTATTTAACAATGCTCTTTAACATTCATGTCGCTAGCATCACAATTAAAATCTGGACGTGAAAGGGTTGAACAATTTTGTTCAGACGCTTCTAACTTCAGGCTTCAGATTTGTTTCACATGCCCTAAATTTTGATATGCGTCACACGGTTTTACTTCACTTCCGAATGAAATCATATTCACCATTTTTACGCCTTGAAAATTCCCATCACATCGGTTGGGTCTTACCCTGCAAATTATGGAATCAGAGGGCGAACATGGTAACCTCTCGGTTACTACGAACAACTCTGCAAGCATATAATTAGTAAACAATAGATAACAAATTAATTTAATATAATACTTTCGTACTGAGAACAGGGTTTCTCTAAAATCACTATCCATTTCCATGAAAATACTATTTATTTTCTTTTCTTTGCACACACTGTTAGTTTAGTGTAACATGTTTAGGACAGAAGAATGGGTTGCCATTGTTTGTGCACGGGTACACGGATTTTCATATGAAGATGCCAGACTTGAATTTATCCCATAAATTCCGTAAACCAGCCCCAATAAAGGCACACATTCGTCTGCTTGTAAACAAATTTAAACGTACCCGCAGCGGCAGCGTTTATGATGAGACACGTCAACGATGACCACGCGTATTAGCACAAACAATGCAGCAGGTTCAAATTGCCACTGATAGTCCGAACGCATCAACTTGACACCTCAGTAGGGATTGAACATCCCTCGCAACACTGTGTGGAAAATTCTACGTTTCACTCTACGGAAAACGCCCTTATCACGTCTGCTTGATTTACGGAATCGTATCAGAGCAGCAGCAGCAGGTTGTTTTTAAGTTTAAATATTAACGTCTACATTTTTCTTCACAGCTGAAGAATGAGGTATGAGTTTTCACATAGATGACGGTTATGTAGAAAGACAGAATATGTGTAAAACTTCATAATAACAATGATTTTTGAACAATTGCCTTCCTTCATTGAAATGGATAGTGTCTTTAAGAGACACCCTGTATTGTACATAAAGAGATTATAGATAGATAGATCATCGGTTGATTAATGTCTTCGACATCGTCCGATTCCTAATAGTCAATTTTGTCGGTCCATCCAATCTCCTGGTTGTAGATGTTTCTCCTTCATGTATAAACATATTCCCTGACTCCAAGAGGTTTTAGGACTTCCTCTGCCTCGTCTTCCCTCAGGTTTCCATTCCAAAACAGATTTTGGTAGTCGATCCTCTTCCATTCGCTGGACATTTCCGTACCATCTTAATTGCTGAGTTTTAATATAATCTAAAATAGTGTCTTCAATCTTCATTTTCTCTAAAGAGAGAGAGAGAGAGAGAGAGAGAGAGAGAGAGAGAGAGAGAGAGAGAGAGAGAGAGAGATTATATATATTGTAAAATTAGAAAAATACATTATTTTTTACTATTGCAAAATATTTTGAATGTTTTTATGTTAAATAAATTGTAATATATATTGTATCATGTTACAAAGGGACTAGTGGTAAAGCATTTACACTTGTAGAAGTTCAATTTTTTCTCCTGTTCAATATTATGCAATAAATAAATAAATAAATACATAATAATAATAATAATAATAATAATAATAATAATAATAATAATAATAATAATACTTATTATTGTTATTATTATTATTATTATTATTATTATTATTATTATTATTATTATTATTATTATAGTAATTTTTTTGGTTAATTACAACAGAGAAGTCTTTTCACCATCTTTATCACTGAATTCTTCTACTCTATACTTTTCTTTTGGTGATTGAGTTAATGATTTTAAAACTCTCCGCCCATATCCAATCCATTCCTTCACCCGATAATAGAATCCTTGTTATGGTTTCTTTCCGAAGCGAAGAAAGTTTAATCCGTTATTTTTTTTCACCTGTTAAGTTCGTGTTGTATCAATAATTCAGTTTTCACGGTCACTCCTATCATCCGGTCAGTTACTGATCGAAATCAAATCTGAGTGGAGTAATTGAAGGCCGTGGAAAATCGGACGTATAGCTTGTTCAGACGCCTTTTTCCTCGGCAATCATTTAGCAGTCATGTTCATCATAACAGAGCTTACAAATTCCATTATGATGGCTGAGATGCTCTTCTTTGCAGTGCAGGGGTGTACAACTATTACATTCTTAAATATAATAACATAATATAATTATTTGAAAGACTACTTCCTGAGTCAACGTGATTGGTAATGTGAGGAAAATAAGATATGAAAATCCATATTGCTTTGTCATTTATTTAGCTCAAAACTAAAATAATTGTACAATTTAAAGATCTGCCGGAGAGTAGAGTTTCAAATGATTATTGTGAAGTTCCAAGTTAAAATAATGATTTATATGCGGATACAAAAAGGAAGGCTGAGTTAAGGAAAGAATGGAGAATGCTGAGTTTAGTTTACAGTGAAAGACCCTCTCTTAGACAGAACACTATGTGTGTGTATATATATATATATATATATATATGACATGAAAAGAAACATAAATGCCTGAGTCGAGATTTGAACCCGAGTCTCTAAACTCTGTACGTTTAGCGCTCTGACCATCTGATCCACTCACGTATCCTAACAAACATTTATTTTTCTTATATATGTAGTATTCTCACTTTACACGAGAGGTAGCGGGATATCGTTCCAACTGCCATCTTGTGGCCACCGTAAAAAGTAAGCAAATTTTTAAAGAGAATATTTACTTTATAGCAGTAGCACTTACATATTTAGCGCTAAATGTACAGAGTTTAGAGACTCGGGTTCAAATCCCGACTCAGACATTTATTTTTCTTTTCATATCATATTTTTCCTTCATTGCCAAATGTTAATATATATATAAAGTTAAAATTCTAGAACCGAGGTAACTTGATTAAGTTTTTGTTTTTAGTTTTAACCAGTCGACCGTCTTTTGGTTAAAGTAAGAGTAACATATTTGATTAGCATCCAAGGGGACCCTGGTTTGATTTCTGACTAGATCGTAGACATTTCTTTCGGTATAGGGTTTGGAATGCACTCCTATCAGCATCGTGATGTACGCCTGAGGAGCTAATTGATATGAGATTAAGCAAAATCCGGTTAAAACTAAAACAAAGGCAAGGATACTGCCCCATCTGACAATATGGTTCCCTAAGCTATCTTTTACTAGCCAAAGACAGCAACCATTTCAGTCGACCTTAGCTCTTCAGATCTGTCATCCCGATTCCGATTGAGGGTCTTTCCACTTTTCAGCGGTTGCCCTTTTACCAGCCGGCTGCTGGCCCTTCACATCCACATGTGTCAATCACAGAGGTAGATGATCAACAGCCAGTGTAGGGGGTGACATGTGGTTAGCATGTCGAGTCCCCCAGCCGTTATAGCTGGTTCCTCAACCTGGAGCCGCTACTTATTGTAGCTACCTAATTGCCTCACGATGCTGGGTGGGCACCGGTCCCATACTACGAAATACCATGAGAAAATTTCTTCCCCCATGGAGACTCGAACCAGCGCAAGTCCCGTAGCTCTGCGCCAAGGCTTCCTACCTTAACCGCTCGGCTACGGATGTATTATATGTTTTCCTAAGAATAATCACATTTGAACTGAATATTTCTACTGTACAAAAGTTAAAAAATTACAGTTGATTAAATTAAGTATGAAAAATGTAGAAGGAGAATATGTTTTAATAAAATATTCCTCTTCAATTGACATATCACATAGTGAGTTTTTAGCATGTTAAAAAATACTCCTGCATTTTGCCCTGTTCGCTTTTAACCTTTTCCCTTTTTTCAGTTGCTTACTTACTTACTTACTTACTTACTCACTGGCACTATCGAACCCGAAGGTTCATGGCCGCGCGGACATAAGCTCTCCATACATCCCTATCCTGAGCTAATGCTTTCCAATCATTCCCTGTATAATCTACTTCCCTCAAATCATACTTAATGTTGTTCTCCCACCTCATTCTTGGCCTACCAACTGGGCGTTTTCCCTCTGGCTTTCCTACAAGAAGCTTCCATTCACGTCTTTCATTCCCCCATACGTGCAACATGTCCTGCCCATCGCAGTCTACGAGACTTAACTGTTCTTATTATAGCTGGCTTCCTATAAAGACCATGTAGTTCATTGTTATGTAGTCTTCTCCATTCACCTGTCTGTTCATCTCTCTTTGGTCCAAAAATTTTCCTAAGAACTTTATTCTCAAATACTCGTAATCTCCTTTCCTCCCTTAAAGTAAGAGTCCATGTTTCGCACCCATATAATATAACTGGTAGAATAATAGTTTTATATATTTTCAGCTTAAAGTTTTTTGAAAGGAGTTGGGACATCAAAAGTCTCTGCAATGCATAATAGCAAGCATTTCCAGAATTGAGCCTATGTTTAATTTCTTTTTGCATCTCATTCCTATTTGTGATTATTGTTCCTAGGTATTTGAATTCAGCCACTTCCTCAAAATTTCCCTCATTTGTCATTAGCTGTCCATTTCCATTATATACTGAATTTCTACGTGTGACCATATATTTAGTTTTACTGATATTTACTTCCAGTCCCAATTTCTTAGTGTTACTCAATAGTGTGTGCGTGTTGGCCTCTAGTATCTCCTCGCTATCGGCCAGTAGTACTACATCATCAGCATAAACCTTTTTTCAGTTGCATAATCCTAAAATCGTTCTCTACAATACCAATCCATCTTCCATTAGGTTTTCATAACAAACTGTTTTTAGAAATTCCCTCGCCCTCTAAACTCATTATGTCCAAAGCAGACAATTCGTTGGCTCTTTACCATAAATTGGCTCCTTTAATTTGCTGCTCAAATTCGTGATTAATTAAAATTTCCCATTTCCATCAGTTCATCTTATATTTCCCCTACCAAAACAAAAAATCTCAAAATATTACACCCTATAGCTCTACGCAATTATTCATCTTTAATCATACTGAGCAACAAAAAATAAACTTTTTTTTTTGTCTCAGAAAGAAAAATATGTGATAGTGTTTTTCTCCAGAATTCAAATATGATATCGGTTTTTCTCCATCACGCAAGTTTTTCGAGAGACAGAAATTTATAATTTCAAAGATTTTAATATTTTCTACATTCGTAACTACACATTATTCGAACATTCGGACTCACCTAGAAAGTAAGAAATTACGATTTTCTGCTATATTTCGCCTGTGGAGCATCCCTCTTGATGGTCCAACAATAATCGGCCAGCATATTAGAATTCAATTGCCTTGATATCTCTTTTCCATAGCTGAAATCTCCTAAGTTAGCTCATTTGGTTTTATTTTACAATGGACAAATGGACGAAAAAACGTTTATTAAAAATAATTATTTAAATCCATTAATTTAAATTTAAATAAAAAACTGTGGATGATGGAGAAATTCCGAATACATATTAGAAAACACGATAAAAAAACTGCATTATGTACAACTATTGGTACTCATGAGACAGAAATCATGTTGAGCAGTGTAATAATTCCATGGCGCGACAGGCCTAGAAGGCCCTTAGCCTACCAGCCGGCTGTTGGCCTCACATTCACATGTGTCAGTCTCAGAGGTAGATTATCATCTAGCCAGTGTAGGGGTGACATGTGGTCAGCATGTCGAATCTCCCAGCCGTTATAGCTGGTTTTCTCAACTTTCTATTTAATAAAATATAATTGTGGTTTTACAAAAAAAATATTATTCAGTGTATTCTGGATTAAAATTTAATACACTCTTAACTTAGGGCCGACTTTTAATTTTGAATGCCCACAATATAAATACTTTGCATATCAATAGAGAGAGTTTTGGATTATTACGGACACAGAATAGCTCGTTAACTTATGAACGGAATGTATTTGTTAGCACAGGATTGTGATTTGTATCTCTAGTGTTTTGATGAGCTTGCAATGACCAGGCAACATTCGGACTTGCGGTTCTGAACAGGTTGACCTGCTAATAGACTCTAAAAAAAACCTCTTACATCTTCTCATCACATGTGTATCTTAATAAACCAAGGTCTACATCATACAGCTCGAGGTCAAACTAATGTACAAGATCAGAAAATAAACTTTAATGTACTTTGGTATGTTCGTCATGCTATCTCAGGTGGTACCTGCTTCTTGCATAGCGTGTCCGGGTTCGATATTGGGCGGATTGGAAATGTTATTTTATATTTTCAGTCTCCGGGCTATGAAGGGCAGTAGTTGTATAGTCGGTTCAGTCATTTAGTTTACAGGCGCTCTGCTTTGTGTTTAGATAGGTCTGTTTTGCACGCATAAGTATTTCAAGCCAAACACAGTACAGCAACACACTTACTTACTTACTTACTCACTGGCACTATCGAACCCGAAGGTTCATGGCCGCGCGGACATAAGCTCTCCATACATCCCTATCCTGAGCTAATGCTTTCCAATCATTCCCTGTATAATCTACTTCCCTCAAATCATAGTTAACGTTGTTCTCCCACCTCATTCTTGGCCTACCAACTGGGCGTTTTCCCTCTGGCTTTCCTACAAGAAGCTTCCATGCACGTCTTTCATTCCCCATACGTGCAACATGTCCTGCCCATCGCAGTCTACGAGACTTAACTGTTCTTATTATATCTGGCTTCCTATAAAGACCATGTAGTTCATTGTTATGTAGTCTTCTCCATTCACCTGTCTGTTCATCTCTCTTTGGTCCAAAAATTTTCCTAAGAACTTTATTCTCAAATACTCGTAATCTCCTTTCCTCCCTTAAAGTAAGAGTCCATGTTTCGCACCCATATAATATAACTGGTAGAATAATAGTTTTATATATTTTCAGCTTAACGTTTTTTGAAAGGAGTTGGGACATCAAAAGTCTCTGCAATGCATAATAGCATGCATTTCCAGAATTGAGCCTATGTTTAATTTCTTTGTGCATCTCATTCCTATTTGTGATTATTGTTCCTAGGTATTTGAATTCAGCACTTCCTCAAAATTTCCCTCATTTGTCATTAGCTGTCCATTTCCATTATATACTGAATTTCTACGTGTGACCATATATTTAGTTTTAGTGATATTTACTTCCAGTCCTAATTTCTTAGTGTTACTCAATAGTGTGTGCGTGTTGGCCTTTAGTATCTCCTCGCTATCGGCCAATAATACTACATCATCAGCATAAACTAACAGCTTATTAATACCATTCAGTTGTAAGCCTTCCTCATTCTCTAAAGATTTAATGGCATGCTCTAGTACAAAATTAAATAGTAGAGGAGATAGTGCATCTCCTTGCTTCAACCCATTCTGGATTTCAAAAGTGTCTGAAAACTGTTTGCCTACACGCACCCTACTCTTTGAGCCATTTAGACACATTCGTATAAGTCTAACCAACTTTTTAGGAATTCCGAACTCCAGCAGGATACTATATAACTTCTCCCTCTTAATTGAATCATATGCTTTTTTGAAGTCTACATATAGTTGATGTACAGTACCATTATATTCCCATTTCTTCTCTAAAATCTGTCTTATACTGAAAATCTGATCTGTTGTAGACCTGTTTCTTCTAAATGCACATTGATGATCTCCTAGAATGTCATCAATATAGGGAGTAAGTCTGCTTACTAATATATTTGTTAGAATTTTGTACGAAGTTGAAAGTAATGAGATGCCCCTGTAGTTGTTGCAATCAGTTTTATCTCCTTTCTTATAAATTGGTACGATAATTGATTCCTTCCATTCATCTGGAAGAGCTTCTTTTTCCCAAATCATACTAAGCAACCAGCGTATCTTGTTCATCAATTTTTCTCCCCCTGATTTTATCAGTTCTGCTGGGATCTCATCTGAACCTGATGCTTTATACATCTTCAATTTTTCAATCGCCATTTCAACCTCTAATGCACTTGGCTCTGCGACTAGCATTTCTGCTGTCTGTAACTTATCCTCCTCAATGTCCTGTTCTGTATGTACATTTAATAGCTGATTAAAGTAACCTTTCCATCTATTTAATATACTCCTAGAATCTGCAATCATATCCCCATTTTCATTCCGAATTATGTTTGTTCTAGCCTGAAACCCCTTCTTCTCTATACTAATTCCCTGATATAATTCTCTAATGTTCCTATTTTTTGCATTCATTTCAAGATTATTAATCTTCTCTCTCAAATATTCCCTCTTTTTACTCTTTAGTAACTTGGTGGTTTCACGTCTAACACTACCCAATTGTCTCTAAATTTACCTCATTTGGCTCGCGTAACCATTTCCTTTTTGCTAGCTTTCTTTTCTTTACAATGTCGGCACATTCCTCATCAAACCATTTCTTGTTTTGCCTCTTTTTTAAACAACCAATGCTTTCTGATGCTGACAATTTAATAGTATCTCTTATAGCCTCCCATTCTTTATTTATATCAGTTTCTTCTTCGTTTGCCACATTGTCATCTGAAGATTCCAGTACTTCAAATCTATTAGCTATTTTGATTTGATATTCTTGCCGCATTTCATCATTTTTCAAGTTTTTTAATTCATATTTTACAGAATCATCTTTAGCGTTCGTTCCTCTCATAAGCGATAGCCGTTGTCTGATTTTCACTCTGACCAGATGATGATCCGAATTGCAGTCTGTCCCTCTAACTGATCTAACATCAATGATGCTACTGTGCCAGCGTTTATCCACTAATACATGATCTATCTGGTTCCGAGTTTCTCCATCTGGGGACGTCCAGGTGTATTTATGAATATCCTTATGCTGAAATGTTGTGCTCTTAACAATGAGATTCTTTGATGTAGCAAATGTGACTAATCTAACCCCGTTGTCGTTACTATCTTCATGAAGACTGAATTTGCCTATTGTTGGTTTGAATATATCTTCCCGCCCCACTTTTGCATTAAAATCTCCTAAGACAATTTTCATATGATATCATGAAAGGCTATCAAATAAGCATTCTAATTCTTCATAGAACTCATCCTTGATCTTGTCATCTTTATCTTCTGTGGGGGCATGTACATTTACACACGAACTAGAATTTATAAAACATTGGCCAGATCCATATTATGTCACGGCAGTGAGGCATGAACAGTTCGCAGTGTAGATGAACAAATTAAATGAAATTTATGAGACGTACTGCAGGTTACACAAGAACAGACCATGAAAGGAATTCTGAGATTATCAAAGAATTACAAACAGAATCAGTCATGGAATATGTACAAAAATACGGAAACAACTGGAAATCTCACGTAAGAAGAATGAGCAGAACAAGAATACCACGCCAAATCTTAAATTACCAGCCACCAGGCAAGAGATCTTTGGGCAGACCCTTTAAACGTTGGATTGAGACCGTAACAGACCACTAGGTCTATCACATGTAAGGAAGAAGAAGAAGAAGAAGTATTTGGCATATAAAACGGTATTGTCGCGTTTTATTCAGAAGAGTAAAATCTCATGGACTAGTGGTAAGTATTTACTAACTACTGATCATGAGGTCCCGGGTTCGATTCCCTGTCAGACCATAGCATTTTTTCTTGATAGGAATTATTTCTTTGGTTGCCCATGGTCTGGAATTTAGGTTAAGAACTCTTCCGGCACTTCATTATCATTTATTATCCATAATACCATCGGGAAACGTAAATCCGCCCCAATCTAAGACATGTATTACAATTCCGCCAATGCCAGGGGAGAAAGCCAGAAATCTCATAAAAGACAACCTGGTGGCATTAGATAAAAAAAAATTACCAACTACAGATACTCTAAAAGACAAAAGTTGCAACGCTGTTGAGATAATTATATCCACGTGGAGTAGACATGGAAACGTCATTTAAAACTGCGAAGACATTGACAGAGAACTGTTTTCAGTTTTTTGTGATTGGAGCGGCGTCTTAGAAGTCTCTAATAACAACTCCCCGGTTCTACCTGGCAGTAACAATGTATTATTTAAACCAGAGGGAAACAGTTGCCTTTGATGCCGCCTGTAAACTAAATGACTTAGCCGACTTTACAAATTTTAATCACTGGATTGTGCACCAGATAAATATTTTGCATTAAATTCCAAACTTTTCTGCAGTGCGTATGTTCGAAAGGCGTCCGGTGATGTTGGTAGAGATTCTTCCATTAACCTTTACACTGCTACGAACGGGTATATCCGTTGGCAAAGAAAATGCTTGCCATGCTATGGGTGTGTATATCCATTCTCAACTCCAAACGCCTGCTAGTTATATAATACGTAATGCATTGCTTTCAAACTAAGCAGGCATATACTGCCATCTCTTAGGAACCTAAATAAACTTTTTCCATATTTCTCCCTGCATTGAGCAAGGACGGTTTTAAAGACTGGAAATATCTCAGCATTTAAAAGGTTAAATGGGAATATTAAAGCTGACATTCCATTGATACATTTTGATAGAAACAGACTATGTGAACGGTTTCATTTTTCAATGTTTGTGCTTCATATTATTATTCTAATAGCTGCCAAATGGCCATTAAGATTAATATAATATTTTCTCTTTGTGCTTTGCATATTGATTTAACGATTTTGTCCTCTTTGTGCACAGTTCGATATGGTAGCATTCACATGTTTTGTTGCACAATGTACACTCGCATGATTGGTTTGGTTCACGGTATGTTTTGGTTTTGCAGATGAGATGGTGAAACCCATGGACTGCCAGTATTGTTATTACGTGTCGCAATTCGAAGTTTTCTCTTGTCCATTTTCGGTCTATCATTGCTCCTGTGCCGTAGAATTCTGATGGAGTTTCTTCTCTTTTATTCCTAAGTCTTCTTAAAAGTATGGTCCGAAGCTCTTGTACTAGGCAAGATCAATTTTGTCCTTAGGTCTTCAATGAAAAAGGTCTCCCTTGCGAGCAAATATGCATCATATACAACCTCCATACAACATAATGTGACGTGTTTCGAGAAATACTCCTCATTTTTTGACCGTTTATCAAAGGTCCGCCTTTTCAATGTTCACGGGATGCAATGACACTTACGTTGCCCCAAGACTCGACTTATAAGATATAAGGAATTCGTGAGTCGCCATTTTTGCTGTCGCTCACAAAAAGCCTTCTAGAAGTGTCTTAGAATATTGTTTTCACGAAGGTTCGCTTTCTCGAGTATTCGAATTGCGGCTGATGGTTTTAAATGCTCGACCTATCCTGAAGCTTCTTGGCGTCTTCCTCAACTTATATAAGACAGTATTGCAAACAGTCAGTAGTGATTGGAGTTAGTGTGTGAAGTCAGTTGTGGTTGACAAGTGATGGTTAAAATGTCAGCATCATCTACAGTCATATTAACGGAAGACGTGAAATGTCAAGTACTTACAGAAGAATAATTATATGTGATTTTAAAATAAAATTATTGTGCAATAAATAAAGAAAAAATAAAATTTGAGTGAAAGTGTTGTATTTGAAAATACAATAGGAAGTAACATTATGAGGTTTTACTTAATAAAAAGTTTTGTTTGTATAATTCTTACCTCATACCCTTGTTTCTGTTAGACATATGTTTGAAGGATTCTTAGGCTCATCTTCAGTAGTTACAGACTGGTTTTTACCAAGTTGTCGACCCTGGATCTCGACTTCTGCTCCCTCTTTCTGTGGTCCAAGGAACTTGCTACTTAGGTTCCTTTTCCCTGGAATTTCAAAATCCATAATCCTCAACTTGTTCTTCTATATGTAGATTTTTTCCCATATCGTGAGTTAATTTGTGGATTTCTGTTTTAATAGTCTTGTGTTTGAATCTATTTTGTATTTTTCTCACCAAAAGTGAGCAGCTACTACAGATTTTTGTACTTCTCCCTTTTTTATATTTCTTAAGTGTTCTTTGATTCTAATGGTTAAATTTCTCTGTTTTCCCTATGTATATCGTATCACATTCTGCACATTTTATTTGATATACTCCAGATTTTTTTACTATAATCAGTCTTGTTGGCTTTTATTAGTTTGTGTTGTATTTATTGAAAGAAGATCTAACTGGTATAACGTCACCTCAAATAGTGACAATACCCGTATTTTCATCACAAGCACTTAAAAAATACAATCGTTCCGCTCTATACACACTACAAATATGCATAATATATAGGCCTATACAGAACTCTAGCGAAGTGGTACGTAAATTGAAAATATATCACTTCGACATCTATCACCTACCGCGGTAAGCGAAGCACGAAAAGTGTATTGGATGACATTTGAACAAACACGCACACAAACGTGGTATTTTGTGGTTTTAAATTCATATAATAGAATCGAGAGAATAACAGTTTTATATTTTTTCAATTTAATGTTTTTTGAGAGAAGTTTGGGTGACAACAGTCCTTGTAATCCGTAATAGTGTGCATTTTCAGAATTGAAACTGCTTAATTTATTTGTACACCTCATTCATGTTTTCAATTACACTAGTCAACGTGATTTTTGTCTCATGAGTACCAATAATTGTACATAATGCAGTTTTTTATCGTGTTTTCAAATATGAATTCGGAATTTCTCCATCACCCACAGTTTTTTATTTTAATTTCGATTAATGGATTTAAATAATTAGTTTTTAATAAACCTTTTTTCGTCCATTTGTCCATTGTAGAATAAAACCAAATGAGCTAACTCAGGAGATTTCAGCTGTGGAAAAGAGATATCAAGGCAAATGGAATCCTAATATCTTGGCCGATTATTGTTGGACCATCAAGAGGGATGCTCCACAGGCGAAATTTAGTAGAAAATTGTCATTTCTTACTTTATAGGTGAGTCCGAATGTTCGAACATTGTGTAGTTACGAATGTAGAAAATATTAAAGTGTTTGAAATTATACATTCCTGTCTCTCGAAAACCTTGCGTTATGGAGAAAAACCGATATCATATTTGAATTCAGGAGAAAAAATACTATCAGAATCACATATTTTTCTTTCTGAGACAAAAAAAAAGTTTATTTTTTGTTGCTTAGTGTTATTGTTCCAAGGTATTTGAAATCAGCTAATTTTTAAAAATTCCCCACATCTTTTATTAACTATCTATATACATTATACAAAACATTGCTATGCCTTACCATATTTAGTTTGATCGATTTTCACTTCCAGTCCCAATTTCTTAGTGTTACTCAATGGAAAGTGTATATTGGCTCATAATATATAATATTGTATGTACTCTTATATAATGCTAATAATTAGTTTTAATTTCTCATTACAGGTAAGTCCAACTTCAATGCTACAGAGAGCAAAAATGAATGTCCTGTTCGAATGTAAGTTGTATTATTCTATATATAATATATTTTATTTTTTTCTCTCTGCAAAAATTGAAATGTATCTTTATCAATAAATACCAGTTGAGATTAAAAAGTAAACATTTTGTTCTGATTACAGGACAATTATTTTAATATTTTATTTATTTACGTTTATTACCCGTATGTTAATATATGAATCAGTATTTTTTTATAAATTTGATGTGGTTAGTGAGGGTTCTACATTAAACGCTGCCCCCGAGTTGAAGATTCATGTCCGGTTTCTACGAAAGTTCGCTTATATATCTTTAAAGAATTACATAAGACTTGAAAGCATAATAATAGTCCCTTCGATTGGTTGCTGGCCAAAGGAAGGCAAGACCAGTGATGGGGCTGCCATCTTATAGCCTCTGGTCAGGCTTTTCTGGAGAAGAAAAGAAAATATAGGAAAGACGAAATGGAAGAAAGGAAAGACTCCCTAACCCTCGGATGCCCTAATAGCGTCGGGGTCGAAAAAAGAAGAGTTAACCAAGAGAGGTTACATAGTAAAGTTAAAAGAGTGCAAAGGCCGTCCTATGAAACGCTGGAGGGAAAATTTTCTATAGGATCGTAACAGGCCTTGGCCTAATACTTGGAAGGAAGGAAGAAGAAGAATTACATAGTGGTGAATATGATAAAATTAATCTTTGTAATGAAATTCCAACTCGGCATTTGCCTCGAGGACTGAGGAAAGGCAAGGGAAACCTGCAGCCAAGTCAGTCGGCGCCGGGGTTTGAGCTTGAGACCTTTCAAATACAAATCTCAAACGCTACCGCCTCAACTAACTCGCTAGGTTTTGGTAACTTGTCAGAGAGCGTAGAAGCTCTTTAGTATGTATGGAAGGGAGCAATACAAACTCGGCAGTACAAATATCAGGTTTCTCGTGACAAGCAGATAGAACACAAAACCTTCCGGGAATGGACATGATACGTTTCCTGAATATTCAAATAGATGAATATTGTTGTACCGAACACCTTCACTGAGCGAATCTGATTGAAACAATTGTTAATTAACGTTGCTTAATACACGTTTCCATTACTTAATTTAATCACTAAGTTGTCATTGTTTTACTGACTAAACGATTTATTTAATTTCCCCTTCTGTTTTTTAGGAGGTAAATTTATAAACAGAGGTGTTAACCATAGCAGTAAACTATATTTTCGGGATCCGTCTTGATAGTAATATGATGGACATTTAACAACAAATAAGGGACATCTAGAAGTTGCGAAATTCGTATACAGGATGATTCAAAATAAACATCAGAGACTTCTAGGGGTCGTAGAGGGCATTTAGCACCTAGATAAAGGTTTTCATAAGGAACACATGCCCGGAAACGTGCTAGTTTGATGTGAAATAAGTTTGAACATCGAAACACAATGGGTTGATATCGTGTCTTGTGTTTCAGAATAAGTATTACAGCTTCTAGGGGTTGTACTGCACCTGTCGAGTCGGAGTAAGATCTTCTTGCACGAATTCTGACGGCAGCAGAAATTATTGAGCACGCACCAGGTCTTGTGGGGCGTGTGTATGAAAACATGCGTCGCAGGTACACTTTGTGCAACGAACAGCAGGATCCCTACATGGAACTACACTTGTAGTACAACCCCTAGAAGTCTGTAATACTTATTCTGAAACACAATACACACGATATCAGCCCATTGTGTTCCAATGTTCAAACCTATTTTTACATCGAAATGGTACGTTTTCGGACATGGGTGCCTTATCAAAACTTTATATGCTAAGTCCACTCTACAACACCTAGAAGTCTGTAATACTTAATGTGAATCACTCTGTATTTAGGAATGCTAATTATAAACAGAGGAAACAAATCATACTTAATGTTATTCTCCTAGCTCATTTATGTTCTATCCAACTGGACGTTTCCCCTCTGGTTTTCTTACAAGAAGCTTCCATGCCCCTCTTTGATTCCCCATTCTGCCCACAACTTTGTTTTTTGGAAACCAGAGGGAATTTGAAGAAGTGGCGAAATTCATGTATACTACTTATAAACAGAGAAAACAAGCCTATCATAACCTAAGTTATTACATTTTGATTATTGTATAATTTGATACACTCTTTCATCCCGATCTTCTTGGCATAAATGAGCTGAAATAAAAATCAATGTACTTCTTATGATTAGTGAATAAGTAAAATGAAAAATAATTCTGTTTATCGTAATTGTTTTAAGATTCCCCGTGCTGATTGCACGGTGTTGCCCGGGAATCTACTTATCTCGATCTTCTTGACATAAATGGGCTAAAAGACAAAATTCGTTATTGTGAGTTATTCGTAAAAGAATACCCGCCATGTGCTGCTATGCTTGCACAGGAATCTACGTACTTGTCTCGATCTTCTTGGCATCAATGAAGGACAAAAATGGTAAGAGATAAACATACGATGTCGCGGACGTTTTTGTAGAGCTTTTTGAGATTTTCAATTCTGTGTACATTAATTTTGTGAAATTGTTATGGTTTAGGCAGCGTTAGCCATTTAGCGTCCAAAGAGTTATTTTTTTCACGTTTTCCACTACAAAGGGTGATTTTTAAGGGTGTAGGAGTTGAGTATCAGAACTCTCTTATAGCCTATTTTCATCCCGGGAATCTCCTGAACATTTTTCAAAAAGCCCCATCACAATCGGATCAATATGGCCGCCATACAGTACGAACAAACAAACAAACAAACATTCATTTTTATATATTAGATTATTTCTATCTATTTCAAGTTCATGTATTTATATTATTAATATTTATATATGGCAAAAACTTTTAATATACTTATATGTTAATAAATACTGATCTTATGTAACCTATTAGGTACAGCTAATGATCGGAAGGATGTTATGTTGAATGTTAAAGCGTCTGTAAATATAAATGTAACCCACCTAACAGAAATAGAAAACTTATCGACTAACTGTGCCGGGTGTCAGTTTATAGGAGAAATCAATTGATGTGATTTCTCAATCTGAAAAGGAGTATAAATATTTTGAGTTTGTAATGGAATCTGTGGATTTTTTTTAAAGTGCAAGTCTCGTGTCTTTCGCACCAACTGGCATGTATATCAGACTACGTCATGGCCTGTCAGAACCTCTGTCCCGAGAATGAAAAATAATGCAAATTCCCGACAGACAGCTGTCAAGCTCGAAGAAGCTTCTTATCACACTATTTGTAGCATCATCCTCCTGTTTAGGGTGTGGCCTAATACCTCACACCTTTTCATCAGAACATAGGCTATGCTTATTACCATACAAGTTGAGCCTGGAATCTAGAGGCCTCAGTGTAATCTAAAAGATTTTTTCTTGGATTTCCTGTTACCCAGGAAAATGCTTAATTGGAATTCCATTATCTAGAGTTGTTTTATCATGCCATACTTATATCATCAATAATTTTACTGCAGTACCTTTCCTGTTTAAAAATCTTTAATTTGGTTTAAAAATGGAGCTTCTAGCTCAATTCTAAGAATAGGCCCATTTTATTTTTTTGTATTATTTTAGTCGGTCGCGATGGGTTATGTTCCCTGCCTCTAGCTCTGATGGACGCGGGTACAAACCCGGCCGTGGTTGATGGGTCCCGAGTCTGAAGATTTTTAGGCTCGTAAAATAAACAGGCCTGAATGAAAATGCCTCTGTGCAAATTTTACCGAATGTCCCCATCATGTTACTACCTTGGTTTCCTGGCCACTTAATGACATCTATCAGAAAATAAGTGTAACTAAATTAGTATCGTTGCATTTCTCCCCTGTAGGCCTAAGTCTCGTTGAGAGACATAAGAGCTTACTACTACTACTACTGCTACTACTATTGCTACTAATAAAAATAAAATTAAAAATGCTTTTGAGTAAATAAGAAAGCAAAGTTTACATAACTAAGTAACTCACTGTCACTAGTTAGGTTCATGACCGCGTGGACATAAGCTCTCCATACATCCCTATCCTGAGCCAATGTTTTCCAATCATCACCTGTATAATCTACTTCCCTCAAATCGAAGTTAATGATATTCTCCCACCCTTTGGCATTGGTTCCCTGAGTAGTCCCCGCCCGGAGAACCGAATGGGGACTATTTGACCTCCGGAAAATTTTACCCCAGTTGAACCCATGTCCTCATTTCTTGACGGTTGTATTTTTACGTTGAAAGATCGTCACTCTTTCGATCAATGAACTTTTTTCGTCTGACTTAACGCCGGCATAGCTCTCGGGATGATTTAAGCACGCAAGCCACTCCACCACGACAAGTTAAAAATACCATGGAGGGAGTAAAGTTTACTTGGAAGATACAATTATTAAATTCTTACTTGGATCATTTAAAATTCACCTTCTTCATATGCAGAACCTTCCTCCTTAAGTTTTATGTCCTCTATATTTTTCTTCTTCCTCTCAGGTACAGACTGCGTTGTATTTATAGGAGTGTGCACTGTTTTTTTTTTCCACTTTTTTGAAGCCGGATGTCATCAGTAGTTGTCATTTCCGCGTTAGTGCATTTTCGTTGTGTTGTGTCCATTTTCAGCACTTTCTCTTCCACTCTACTTCCACAATTGAAATGGCATAGTATAACTCCCGGTTTTAATGTGGAAAGACCCACATATGTGTCTTTTGCGCACCTACGCCATATGGTACCAATGAAGAACTCGTTGCAATTCTGACTTACACCATTATGGCATTTAGCCAGCATTCTTGTGTCAGTCTCTCATATCGGCCTATAGGTTTCATTGCACGAACAATATCAATATGAAGTCCTTCTTTAGGCTTATGATATTATCCATTTCACTGTTCACCGTGGCGCCAGCTCCCTTTCTGCTCAGGGACTTTCCATGGAAAGGTAGATCCTTATTGGAGGATAAATAAAAAAAATGTGGCCCATACTTTTTTCTTTATTATTATTATTATTATTATTATTATTATTATTATTATTATTATTATTATTATTACCATTACTGTTATGTTCGATGTGTAGTTGCGGAAGGTAATACCAAAATAATTTTGCATGCGGTAAATTTTATCCGTAGTTAGTTTTCCCCTCCACCAATGTTTTGTTTGTTTGTTTTGTTTTGACCAGTTTCCTGAGGGCTGTTACCAGTCTTTTCTGGTAATGGCCTAATCTACACATTCCACTTAATTGACTTTCTCCCCCCCCCATTATATGGATCTGATTCTAAAACATAAATATAGCTTTAAGAATCTCCGCCTCCTAAGAAATGTATGTATTTGCTCCTTCGAGCCGCTTTAACAATTTGAGCACACAGCTGCATTGTCTGTCTTCCATGAGAGATAGGTATGTGGTGGTTTATCATATCCTGCATGGTTCTTACTAACTAATTCACTGGCATTCTCGAACCCGCAGGATCATGGCTGCGAGGGCATAACCTCTCCATACATCCCTATCCTGAACTAATGTTTTCCAATAATCCCTTTATAATCTACATCCCTCAAATCATGGTTAATATTATTCTCCCACCCCATTCTTGGCCTGTCTTCTGTTCGTTTACCTTCTGGTTTTCCTATATAAGGAGTTTACATGCCCCTCTTCCATTCCCAATTCGCGCCATTTGCCCTGCCCATCGTAGTCTGAGACTTACTTCTTCTTATAATATCTGTTAAGGCACTGCGCTACAAGCTGAAAGGTCGAGGGTTGGAGTCCCGGTGGGGTCAAGATTTTAAACTGACCCAAACCTTCTGGCGGCACTATGGCCATGGGGTTTACTCACCCTCTAACGGAAATGAGTACCAGATGCTTGTACTGGGGGGTAAAGGCGGCCGTCACGCAGGGCTGACAACCCGGCTGACATCAAGTGCCGATTGTCCAGAAAAGTGGGAGCCTTAACCTCATATTAACCCAAGAGCCTCCTGAGGCCTGTAGTGGGATCACTTTACTTTCCCATAAAGATCTTGTAACTCACTGTTATGTAGTCTTCTCCATTCACTGTCTGTTCATCTCTCTTTTGTCCAAAAATTTTCCTATGATTTTATTCTCAAATAATCGTAATCTTTTCTTCTCCCTTAAAGTAAGCGTTGATGCTTCGCGCCCATATACTATAATTTGGAGAATGGCATTTTTATATATTTTCAGCTTAATGTTATTTTAGTGTTGGAACGTCAGGAGTTCCTGTAATGCATAGGCCGTAATAGCGTGCATTTTCAGAATGGAGCCTAAGTTTAATTTCCTTCTGCGCGCAATCATTCATGTTTGTAATTATTGTTACTTTGTAATTATTGTTATTTTGAACATCTTGTTGCTTTCCTCAAGAAATCCATTCCCACAGACGTAAGTATTGTTATTATTATTACTTATTTGTATTATTATTATTAGTATTATTATTATAATAACTCATATTGCGATAAAAAGTGATACTGAAGAGCTTTCTAAAAGTTGTATGAAGACGTCTGTGTACGTAGCTTTACTGTACTGTTGGAACATTAAGCCATTAAGTATAAATAAATTATGAACTGTGATAATTAAACTATCATGTAGCTCTTTCTATTATTTTTATTTTATTTTTGCTTGTGCGTAATTTATAAACAAGGACGATACATGTTGAAATGTATGTAATGTTTTGTCTATTTAATCTGGAGCGAAATTTCATTTTAAAAACCATTTAATCGAATAGTTGAGTATTGTAGGTAAATTCGTACCAAAAAAATGTGAAAAAAAGATAGAATTTATTCAGTTTGAAACGATTCATGTCAGGCACAAACTGTATGAGTTGTGTTTAATTAAAATAAACATTACTGTGGTTGGTAGATAGTTATTTACTAAGCGCCCGTTTCCCACAAAATTCTGTTTCACTGGCTGTGAAGCTATGTATTTATAGTGTACTTCAAATTGCGTATGCAGTGATAAGAAATAATGGTTCCCCCGTGTATATAAATATGCAGGGCCTCTCTTAATCTGTAGGCTACATAAAACAGCAACTTTCCAACGACCTGCTCGCTCCAAAATGTAAACCAAAAAATGACCAAGTTTCTAAATCATTATTTTCACTTCATAACCCATTTAGACTTAACTTTTTACTTCTTAAAACAGTAAAAACCTTAACTTTACATAAAAACTGGATACTAACACACTGGCACTATCGAACTCGTAGGACCATGGCAGCATGGACATAAACTCTCCATATATCCTCTGATAGATAGATGGAAAGCTCTGCGGCCATCACTTAAGTGTTGGCGGTGAGCGAATCCATTTTGGTCCTCCTTAATAGGTAGAACCCCGGGTTCCTGTAAAATACATTAGCCCCGGTTTAAATTTTGAATTCAAATTTGAAGTTAATTAGCAGAGTGAAGTCGGAAGCGGACCTTTTGGGGTTCTATTCCAGCATTTGCTCTTTGGATTGAGGGAAACCGCTTAAAACCTCAATCGGAATAGTCGATCACGCGGGATCTTGCCAAGTTTGGCTTTCGGATGCTCTATATTGTGAGGGCATCCAGGCTTCTCTTTATTTAAATGTAATGTGCGTACATTTCAGATTATTACAGTTATTCATACAATTATGGTAACGTGCAATTTTTATTTTATTTTTTTTACTCTTCAGTTGTTGTTGCTGTTCTATCTGTAGTTGTCAGGTGATGTCAATTTTTCTGGAACTGATGGGATGACCCTGTAGCAGTAAGATTAGTAATTAGTTTTTAATTTGTTGTATTAATATATTTTATTAATGCACATTATGTGCCAATGTTGTAATTATAATTGAATAATTGTGTAATATGTTTCTGTGTGTGTGCCCTATAAGCTTTCACTGGTCAAGTGTTGTCCAGGATCCATTTTAGACGCTTGTGGTTGTTATTGGCTGGTTCATAGGTTCCCAGCGATGCCACGAGTGGATTATCATGACCTTCACATGTATTATAAAATGTATGAGCCATGATCCCTATCCCGAGCAAATGTTTTCCAATTATCCCTGTATAATCTACTATCAAATGGTTAATGTTATTCTCTCACCTCATTATTGGCCTACCAACTGGGCATTTTCCCTCTGGTTTTCTTACAAGGAGTTTCCATGCCCCTCTTTAATCCTAATTGGTGCACATGTCATGCCAATCGCAGTCTACGAGAATGGATGCTTCAGAACGCTATTATTTAGATGTATAAAATTAAAGATGGGATTTTTGGACCTCCATTAACGGAAATGTAAGATTTTAAAAGTAATAACTGCAGAAACTAAATTTATTTTTAAAATTTTATTTAACGACAAATTAATGTGCAACAAGTAAATTATTATCAGAATTGAATTTTGAATCATGTTCATTCTAATACATATTGGGCGTAAAAGGGTTTGGATTTGGAAACTATTAACCAACTGGCCTAATGAATCCTCAGATTCAAGACCGCGCGGATAAATGTATATATATAGTCTAATGCTACCAGGTTTTTTATGACATTTCGGACTTTCTCCCCTGGCATTGGCGGAATTGTAATCAATTTTTTAGGTTGGGGCACCTTGAAGTCGGAGTTACGTTACCCCGATGGTATGATTGATGATAAATGATAATGAAGCGCCAGGAGAGTTCTTAACCTAAACTTAACCTAAATTCCAGTCCGTGGGCAACCACAGGAATAATTCCCTTCAGGAAAATATTCCTAAGGTCTGACCGGGAATTGAACCCAGGACCTCATGAACAGTAAATAACGCTGACCACTAGCCCATGAAGCTTGTCTGAGAATATGTATTCAATACATCAGATTGTCACTACGACATTTTTTGTACTCTCTCCTGATATCGGTATTATTTAATCAACTTTTAAGGTTGGGGCGCCTGAAAGGCGGAGTTACTCTGCCCCGATGATATATGATAGAGGTTGATAGGAATGATTCACCAGAAGAAGCCTTAATCCTGAACTTAATCCAATGAGGCGAATATGATAATGATGACCAGATGATGTTCAGGGATCTTTTGGATCTTAAAGTTTCCTGACATTTTGTCTAACAGGTGAAGAAAAATGCCGAAAAAAATGCATTCAAGAAAGTTGTCTCTGCATACTAGTGAATTACATGGTCTTTATAGGAAGGCAGATATAATAAGAACAGTTAAGTCTCATAGACTGCGATGGGCAGGACATGTGTCATGAATGGGGAATGAAAGACTTGCATGGAAGCTTCTTGTAGGAAAGCCAGAAGAAAAACGCCCAGTTGGTAGACTAAGGATGAGGTAGGAGAATAACATTAACTATGATTTGAGGGAAGTAGATTATACAGGGGATGATTGGAAAACACTGGCTCAGGATAGGGATGTATGGAGACCTTATGTCCGGGCGGTCATGAACCTACGGGTTCGATAGTGCCAGTGAGTTAGTTATGAAATGAGTAAAAGTTATATAATTCTTGTCTGATTGATATGTGTGTGAGTGAACTTCTGAAATTACCATCTTTGTTACTAAGATATATTGTGGATACGTATTTAATAATCATGTAAGGGTCAAGTCGTATGCTTATTCCTATAGTACCATACACAACACACATTGGATTGTGACCCTAGCGACTGACCCTGGAAGTATTTCGTGACTAGTCGGCACGCCTTACGTTTCATTGTTTTGTTCCTTAAATTTTTAATTTATTATTCAACATTTTCATCACTTCATCCAATTATAGTCCATGTATTTCTCAAATAATCTTCCTTATATGACAACTGACTGACAGCACACGAAGCAGTTTCATTTTTCATACTCAGTGCTATACCGTTATATAACATTTGTTAAGGTTACGACTTACCCTAGATCAAAGCTTTATTTCGATCTTAACATCCCTAAACATTGAACATCTCTCTATTCTATGTCTTACACAAGAACCCTCTTCACATATTTTTAATCCTCTCCCTCTCGAAATTAGGGATTAACGGACAGTAGCATCTTTTGAAAAGACCCGTTAATAATAATTATTGTTTATGTAGTGTTAATAGTACTTAGCTATCTGATGTTCCATTATTTTTATTGAGCTTTGAATATATATTCGATCTTCTTTGTATGTATTTGTCTTTTCTTTTTAAAATTATTGAATATATTGAATATTTATTATCTGATATTAACATTATTGTAAATATTCTTAATATTATCATTGTTCTTTTAACGTATTTTTAAAAAATAATTGTATATGCATATTTATATGTACTTTACCCGACCAATCATTCAGGAGGCCCTCCATGTCCTTGACTGGTCCAAAAAGTATTATGTGTCATTCATAGTCTAAAATCCATCTACCGACTGGATTGCCACTGTAAGGCTGCGGGTAGCGTGTGCCACATAAAAGTAGGCCTGCCTATAAAGTGTTAATGAAATGGAATGGAATATGTACTCAACAATTTTAATTGATACTGGTTTAGTAGATTCTTCCAGTAAAATTGTCTATTATTATTATTATTATTATTATTATTATTATTATTATTATTATTATTATTATTATTATTATTATTATTATTATTATTATTATTATTATTGTTATAACTAACTCATTGGCATTATCGATCCCGTAGGTTCATGTCCACGCGGACATAAGCTCTCCATACATCCCTATCCTGAGCTAATGTTTTTCAATTATCTGCTGTATAATCTTCCGATTGAGGTTCTTTCCACTTTTCAGCGGTTGCCCTTTCACCAGCCGGCTGCTGGCCCTTCACATCCACATGTGTCAATCACAGAGGTAGATGATCAACAGCCAGTGTAGGGGTGACATGTGGTTAGCATGTCGAGTCCCCCAGCCGTTATAGCTGGTTCCTCAACCTGGAGCCGCTACTTATTGTAGATAACCAATTGCCTCACGATGCTGGGTGGGCACCGGTCCCATACTGGCCGAAATACCATGAGAAAATGTCTTCCCCATGGAGACTCGAACCAGCGCAAGTCCCGTAGCTCTGCGCCAAGGCTTCCTACCTTAACCGCTCGGCTACGACGCGGGACCTGTATAATCTACTTCCCTCAAATCGTAGTTAATGTTATTTTCCCACCTCATTCTCGGTCTACCAACTCTTGTTTTCCTACAAGAAGCTTCCATTCACGTCTTTCATTCCACATTCGTGCCACATGTCCTGCCCATCGCAGTCTACAATACTTAACTCTTCTGATTATATCTGACTTCTTATAAAGACCATGTAGTTATTATTATTGTTATTGTTTTTACTATTATTGTTATTATTATTATTTCTATTATTATTATTTCTATATTATTGTTATTTTTGTTATTAGTATTATTATACGAAATAATAATAATTTATCGATTTATATTATAGTACAATTATTTGAATACTAGAGTACCCTATCACCTGTAGGGTTGTAGTTGAAACAAAAAAAAATTAACACGCACAAATGTGTACGTATACCAGAACACAAAAAAATTATATATATATATATATATATATATACATATTTATTTATTTATTTATTTATTTATTTATTTATTTATTTATTTATTGGTATCTATAGTTTTTATGCATTAAGAGTTACAAAAGTTTGCCTAACAAAATTGTTGAAAGCAAATAATACATTTTCAACAGACAAAATATTATTATTATTATTATTATTATTATTATTATTATTATTATTATTATTATTATTATCATCATCATCATCATTGACATCGATATAAAAATATTTGTTAAATGACATCTTTCTGCACACATTCTGAACTCTTGGCCAAAAATTGTACAACAAATTTATAATTAAATTCCAAAATACACATTATTATTTTTTGTGTATTATTATTATTATTATTGATGATGTTGAGTGATTCCGGGTTCTGTGGCCGTGGTCCATAGTTGGTGTTGATACCAGACGTTTCGCCCTCAACTGCGGAGGGCATCTTCAGTGGCGAGTGCTTCTAGGCGTGTTTCCTGGTCGGAAGCTCTACTTAGAGTGAACGCTGCGGGTGTTGTATTGATACTAGTGGTGGGAGCAGGGTGAGCGGGCGTGGCTCTTGCTGATTGGCTAATGGTCGTCTCCTTGTTGTCCCTAGTGTTGATGCATTTATTTTCTAGTGTACGGTACCAGGCCTTAGACAGTTTAATACCTTCCTCTTTTCTGTTAATATTTTCCTTATGCTTGTGTATTTCTATAGCCTCTCGATATAATCTAGGGAAATAATAGGAAGTTGTGGCTAAAACTTGTGTATCATCGAATAGAATCTGGTGTCCATTCATAATGGCATGTTCTGCTACAGCCGATTTATCCATTTCTCCTTGTCTGCAGTTTCTTTTGTGTTCTGATAAACGGGTGGCTATACTTCTTTTTGTGGTCCCTATGTATGGTTTACCACACGAACAAGGAAGTCGATATACGCCGCAAGTGGAGAGAGGTGGCCGAGGATCCTTAGCTGAGCGAAGGCAGTCTTCTATTTTTCTTGTAGGTCTGTAAACTGTTTTTAATGTTGTATTTTCGTAGGAGTTTTCCGATACGATCTGTGACTCTTTGTACATATGGTAAGTAGGCTATGCTGGTTGAGGGTGTGTTATCCATTCTGACGTGCTGTCTTCGTGGATGTATGGTTTGTCTTATTTCCTTGGATGTGTAGCCATTTTTCTGGAAACAATTGAACAGATGGTGTTGTTCTTGTTTAAGTGTTTAAGGTGTTGTGGTTGGCATAACTTAGTCGCTCTGTCGAACAGTGTCTTAATGACACCTCGCTTTTGTCTTGGATGGTGGTTAGGTCTTTGTGCAGATATCGGTCTGTGTGTGTAGGTTTTCTGTAAACTGTATGTTGAATTTCCCCATTGCCAGTCCTTATTATTTGAACATCCAGGAAAGGAAGTCTTCCATTATCTTCTTTTTCCATAGTGAACTGTATTTTGTTGTGTCTGCTGTTAAGGTGTTGAAGGAAACGTTCCAATTCTTCACTGCCATGTCTCCATACTACGAATGTGTCATCAACATAGCGAAACCAATGTTCTGGAGACTTGGGAGCTGTTTTTAGTGCTTCTGTTTCGAATTTCTCCAGAACATTGGTTTCGCTATGTTGATGACACATTCGTAGTATGGAGACATGGCAGTGAAGAATTGGAACGTTTCCTTCAACACCTTAACAGCAGACACAACAAAATACAGTTCACTATGGAAAAAGAAGATAATGGAAGACTTCCTTTCCTGGATGTTCAAATAATAAGGACTGGCAATGGGGAAATTCAACATACAGTTTACAGAAAACCTACACACACAGACCGATATCTGCACAAAGACTCTAACCACCATCCAAGACAAAAGCGAGGTGTCATTAAGACACTGTTCGACAGAGCGACTAAGTTATGCCAACCACAACACCTTAAACAAGAACAACACCATCTGTTCAATTGTTTCCAGAAAAATGGCTACACATCCAAGGAAATAAGACAAACCATACATCCACGAAGACAGCACGTCAGAATGGATAACACACCTCAACCAGCATAGCCTACTTACCATATGTACAAAGAGTCACAGATCGTATCGGAAAACTCCTACGAAAATACAACATAAAAACAGTTTACAGACCTACAAGAAAAATAGAAGACTGCCTTCGCTCAGCTAAGGATCCTCGGCCACCTCTCTCCACTTGCGGCGTATATCGACTTCCTTGTTCGTGTGGTAAACCATACATAGGGACCACAAAAAGAAGTATAGCCACCCGTTTATCAGAACACAAAAGAAACTGCAGACAAGGAGAAATGGATAAATCGGCTGTAGCAGAACATGCCATTATGAATGGACACCAGATTCTATCCGATGATACACAAGTTTTAGCCACAACTTCCTATTATTTCCCTAGATTATATCTAGAGGCTATAGAATAACACCAGCATAAGGAACACTATTAACATAAAAGAGGAATGTATTAAACTGTCGTAAGGCCGTTAAACCGTACACTAGGCAATAAATGCATCAACACTAGGGACAACAAGGAGACGACCATTAGCCAATCAGCAAGAGCCACGCCCGCTCACCCTGCTCCCACCACTAGTATCAATACAACACCCGCAGCGTTCACTCTAAGTAGAGCTTCCGACCAGGAAACACGCCTAGAAGCACTCGCCACTGAAGATGCCCTCCGCAGTTGAGGGCGAAACGTCTGGTATCAACACCAACTATGGACCACGGCCACAGAACCCGGAATCACTCAACATCATGATTACCGGCCGTGAAAGCCTGCATTCAACTATTATTATTATTATTATTATTATTATTGTTATTATTACTATTACTATTATTGTTTGATAGACCTAAATTTGAGAATATTTTTTAAAGTTCTGTGTAAAGCATTCTTGTTCTTATTATTTGAAATAAGGGTGTAAAATCTTAACATTATTTCTTTTCTTATCCATTTACTGAAATGTCTTCTAATACATTCTTGCATTTTTGAACATTTTCTTAAAGTCTTTACATCAGAATTTGATATGGTATATCATAAATGTTCATGTCCTTAACTGTATTTTTACTCGCCATTGTTTTTGTTAACATTTTATTTAATTTATAATTTAAGACAAGACACGTTTTACTCACGCACATACAATGCGAATATGTTGTGGATGGTTATGATGCCCAGATTATATCGGAGACTATTTGGGCCTTAAATGTCCTGACATTTGTGGAAGGAGCCCCTGAAAAACTCACCCAGAAATTATGAATACTACTGCTACTGCTACTGCTACTGCTACTGCTTCTGCTACTGCTACTACTACTACTACTACTACTACTACTACTACTACTACTACTACTACTACTACTACTACTACTACTAATAATAATATAATAATAATAATAATAATAATAATAATAATAACTTTATTTTACCTGGCAAAGTTAAGGCCTTAAAGCCTTGTCTACAACTCAACCAGATTAGATAAAGGGTACAACATTCACAAGTTGTGTCGAATCACATTAACAGTTATTTAGCTGTTTACTACGAGATTTTTTCCCAAGCGCGACAGGCCTAGAAGGCCCTTGGCCTTCCAGCCGGCTGCTGGCCTCACATACAGATGTGTTAATCACAGTGGTAGACGATCATCTAGCCAGTGTAGGGGTGACATGTGGTCAGTATGTCGGGTCCCCCAGCAGTTATAGGTGGTCTTCTCAACCTGGTACGATAATTTAAACAAACAATATCTCCTGAAGATATCACCCACAATAGGTGATGAAACGTCGAGAATACAACACTTCAAGAGACGGCCAAGAATCCCGAAAAGGTATTTTAAAATACATAACGATAGTCGTGAAAGACTTAATCAGTTTAGAAAAATTACTGTTACATCTACATTACAATAAACAAAATTATTACATAGTATATAGCGTAGTGGTTAAGGCACTGAGCTACAAGCCGGAGAGTCGAGGGTTCAAGTCCCTCGTTGGGGTCAGGATTTTTAAACTGACCCAAACCCTCTGCGGCACCATGGCCCTGGGGTCGACTCAGCCTCTAACGGAAATGAGTACCAGACGCTTGTTCTGGGGGTAAAGGCGGCCGTCACGCAGGTCTGACAACCCGGCTGACATAAAGTGCCGATTGTCTAGAAAAAGTGGGAGCCTTAACCTCCTTCTACCCCAAGGGCCTCCGGGCCTGTTGTGGGATCACTTTACTTTACTTTATGTATAATTATAAACATTAAAGAATAAAACAAGAAGAGATACTAGATTGAAGTTTTATAAAACATTGGCAGTTCCTGCATTGCTTTATGGAAGCGAAACTTGGGTAATGACAAAAAAATTGCAAAGTAGAATACAAAGCGCAGATATGAGCTTCCTTAGAAGAACAAAAGGCTGCACAAGATTAGATCGGATAAGGAATGAAGATATAAGAACAGAGTTAAATATATATCCATTGGATGAGAAAATCAGAGAATACAGAAAGAAATGGTTTACACATGTGGAAATAATGAATGTATCAAGATTACCAAGAGCAGCATTCAACTACAAGCCAAGAGGTTCAAGGAATGTAGGAAGGCCAGTGAAAAGATGGACAGGTGAGGCGGAACAGGCAATTTGCCTAGCCCGTGAAGTGAAGAAGAAGAAGATGAAGATGTATAATACAATTATTATTTACAATGTTTTTTGATTTGCTCTAGATTTAACGAAATTATAAAATGTACAAGATACAAAAATGAGAAAAAAATATAATTAATAACTTGGAATAAATTAACTTCAGGAGAAAAATTAATTATTTAATGACAAATAATTGCATAAGCGTTACTTAAAGTGTCAAGTGTGTGGCAACCCCTGATATCTTGAGGGAGAGAATTCCAGGAGAGGTCAGAGGCTACTGTGAAAGAAGTGCCGTGGAGAGGGATTGTTAGTAGATTATTATCTTGTGACCTATTGTCAATATCAATAAAATTAATGATAAAATTCCGTTGAGTTATTAGTCATAAAATTAAAAGTATACAAAATTGTTACCTAATATGTCCATCTCTTCAACTTTGTGAACTATTGATTCTCTGTAGGCCTGATGATGAGAATCAATAGTTCACAAAAATGACGAGACGGGCCTATTAGGTAACAATTTTATATAATTAAAATTTTGCGACCTAGTGTTAATGTTGAGGAAAGAAAAAAAAACTTCTCAAATCTGGACGCCAGGAGTGTATGAATTCAGAAGCTTGAAAAGAAGTGAAAGAGAGTGCAATTTATGTCTGTCACTAAGACGGAGCCAGAGGAGATGTATTTTAATACTTTTAAAATGAATGACGAAACACCGTTGATGTCACTGTGTAAAATTTCTTCTTCTTCACGGTATAGGCTTATTTACTAGCCTGTTCCGGCTCCAAATTGCTGCTGTTTCCATCCTTTCTTTGGTCTTCCCAAACTTCTTCTTCCTCGTGGTGAATAGCTGTTTGCTGCTTTTGGTATTCTATTCAAGTGTTCTTTCCAGTTTGTTCTGTATTTCACTATTGTTGTGTTTAATTCCTCTGCTTTTAGTTGTCTTATTTCTGTGTTATGTTTTTTGTCAGTTCATTGATATCCTGCTATTGGTCTAAGGAATTTCATTTCAGCAGATTGTTCTGTTGTCACTGTCCATGTGTAAAATTTAAAATATAAAATAACTATCTGAGATCTCAGTCGTCAACTTTATAAAGGCTGTAAGATGTGAAGTACTTTCGGAACTATGTTCCATCCTCAGCATGTAAGTTGAACACATGTTCCGAAAGTAGTCCACATCTTACAGCCTTTATAAAGTTGAGGAAGACTGAGATCCCAGGTATTTATTTTATATTTTAAATTTTAGATGTATTTTGTCCCGGCTGGAGATATGACACAAATTCACTGCATCTGAGACAACGGCATGACACCTTGACAACAGCGATGGACGTTTTGTATTCCATTAATTAAAACTGAGCTATCAGATGGCTAAACATTGTTGTATGAATATTAATTGTTGTCGCCTTTAAGGGAATGTGATACCAAGGATAAACCTGAAGTAATGAATTGACTGTGTACACACGATATGCATGAGCTGGCCAGGAATTAGTTAACGAACTGGAGCCATGTAATATCTCTTGCATAAACTTTGTTGAATTAATTATCGTGTTTTATGCACAGCTCACTCCAATATGCAGCCGCTATTAAATCCCGAAATAGCCATGACGTCATAACTTGTGAATCTGGTCACCAGAGGTGTTAACAGCTATTAGATCGATATCTCACTTTCTGCTCTTCTGTTTCATCACGGAATTCTCTCACTCTACAAAAAAACCGAGTCTAGTTACAGTGTAAGATTTTTAATGAGTTATCGGTTCCATCTCATGGAATCTAAAGGAAAATAGTAAAAAATGTTAAATGTCAAATATAAATTATGATCTTAGTGGACTAATGAATACCATTCTGGCCTGTAGTTTACACATTCGTAGGTTTTACCTCGGCTGGAGTTGATGGATTTGCCATCATCATCATCCATGCATGTATTAGGCCATGTGGCCTGTTACGGTCTCAAAGAGGAATTTTCCATCCAGCGCTTTTTTGGACGTCCCAGTGATCTTTTGCCTTGGAGGCAGTAACGAAGCATGGCTGTTTGGTTCTATGAGAATATGTTCTTTCTTCCATGTCATATCCTTAATCTGGCGAAGGTCGTCATCAAATTGATCTGTCTGATTCGTCTGAGGCTTGGTTTGAGACTTGAAAGCAAAAGTATTTTTTTCGCCCAATGAGTTGATGGCCTAGAGGGGTGTTATTGTGGAGTCCCCCACTAATGTAGCATTTCCTCTACATTAAGGTGATGTGGTTATACCGTTAGTACTCTGTCCTCAGAGCCTCATTTGTAATAGGTTGCACCACAAGCAGATTGAGGATAAGATTTGGATAGGAGAGGTGATGGAATGCACGTCACTATCCCTTGCAGCCCTCAATGGATGTGTAAGAGCGTAAAATTCAGAACATTGCTTTCTTCGGAAGAGAGGTTATGTCATAAATTTACATGTGAAAGAACAGATAGAAATAAAAGTTAATTGTGAATAATTTTACTCTCCGGGTTCCTTCGACCATTAACTTCATTATCAGTAATTAACTAACTAACTAATTCACTGGCACTATCGAACTTGTAGGTTCATGGCCGCGCAGACATAAGCACTCCACACAACCCTATCCTAAACTAATGTTTTCCAATCATCTCCTGTATAATCTACTTCCCTCAAATCATAGTTAATGTTATTATCCCACCTCATTCTTGGTCTACCAACTGGGCATTTATCCTCTGGTTTCTTACAAGAATATTCCATGCCCCTCTTTCGTTTCCCATTCGTACCACATTTCCTGCCCATCGCAGACACGATACTTAAATGTTCGAATTATATCTGCTATATTATAAAAATCATGTAGCCCGCTGTTATGTAGTCTTCTCCGTGTGAATTGTCCTGTGACCTGCGTGGACAGGTGGCGAACAATTCTTCGATCCACTGAGAGTGGATTCCGGGTTCCAAGATATAAAGTCCATTTGCTCCGGATGGTATGTGCATTGAATGAATGGATGCTCGATGGATGTTGACCAGTTCACAGCAAGCGCCGTGTGATTCACTCAAGAGTTGTGATATGGGGGTAAGTTGATCTGAAGGTAAAAGCCTTAAGGGACTTGGTTCGCCCTTTTAATTTTGTATGTAAGTATTCGATTAATTAATGGGTATTTGGTTTTTCCTCACCTGTAAGACAAATGTCAGGACAACTTTAAGGCCCAAACGGTCCCCGAAATCATATGGTCATCATCGTCATCCTTATCATTGTAATCATCATCCTTCACCGGTGTGGAAAGCAACGGGAAGCTACTACACCCACAATTCCCTAGTAAAGCTGCAAGCATAGCATGAAAATGCTATGATAGCAGTGAAGGACCTGCCCTCGGGCAAAATTACTATGGATGGATTGGGTATTTAATTTTATTTCTAATGCCGCTGCGGCGGACTTTTTTGGTCTATTTCAGCATTTGCTCATGAACCAAGGAAACCGCAGAAAACCCTGGTCGAAATAGTCGGTCCCGGGACCTAGTCAAATTTGCCTGTAGTTGGTTGAAAGGTTACCATAAGAGGAGGAGCGGCATCTACACTTTTGACTTATTGTCAAACATAAACCAATACATCAATACATGTAGTACTGCAGAAATCTATGATGGAGTATGCTGTTATATGAAGACTTAAAAAATTCATATTTGCATACTTACATATCACGGTAACTAGAAGAATTCAAGTTACTGTGGTACATCCCACGTATATACGTAGGGTAAATATATACATACGAAAAACATACATTCTGTTTTGCACTAGAGCACGTCCTTTAATCCAGACTCGTGATTGGAAAACATTAGCTGACAATAGGGATGTATGGAGAGCTTACGACCGCGCGACCATGAACCTACAAGGTCGATAGTGATAGTGAGTTAACTATTTATTCTATGAAATGTTTTACTAAACGAGTCTGTACTTGCCACATTCCACTTCTAATGTAATGATGACTCTATTCTTTTTTCTGCAGTTAGTATCACTGAAGAAGTGAAAGAGAGTAAATAAAAAGAGATCGTAAACTTAACCAGAGAAATATTACTTTTTTCATAAGTAAACGATAGGGTTTTTGGTGGAAAAATAACAGTAAATGTATATAGAAGAGAAATTCGTTGCTTTGTAACTCGGTGACTGTCGGTGTTTGCTATAAAAGTTTTTATATGTTTCTAATGTGTTAGAGGGTGGTGCTCTTTGTACGGTAGTTCCTAGAATCCTGTGTGTTTTATTTTCTTTACAGAAAGACTTCTAGACACAATTTATTACGTTACTAACTCAATTTACTGGTGTCTCTTCACCTACAGTTACGTTCTTTTATGTAAACAAGACTATATACCTCAAAGTCTTATATTCACTCACATATCTCTTTGAGCATTAACAACAAGTCGACCATAATTTTTGCTTTGTACAATATGGTCTATGTTCTTTTAGTAAAACAAGTAAAGCATTTTTTAGGTGAAAAGAATGTTAACAAGTTTGAATAAAGTAACAAAATATACTTGTTACAATTGATCGTGGAAAAATGTGAATCGAGCTACTGCTGTTTCTTCCTTTTAACGAATTACGACTTAATACAGCCATTACTGTTACACCAATGTAAAAACATTTTTAATCGATTTTATAAATCACTAGCTAATACCAGGCGTGCGCTGCTACACCTAAATAAATGAAAATTAATGTGCTTTTATGTTTAGTTGAATAAGTAAAAGGAAAAATAATTATAAATTTATATTTTTTACATACCCCGTGCTGATTATCCGGCGTGCCCGGGAATCAACTTATCCCGATCTTTTTGACATAAATGAGCTGAAATTCGAATATTAATGTTTTATGTTTAGTCAAACAAGTAAAGGGAAAAATGTACATCGTAATTGTTTTTAGATATCCCGTGCTGTTTACTCGGCGTTGTCCGGGAAATTACTCATCCCGATCTTCTTGGCATAAATGAGCTGAAAGAAACAAATTAATGCACTTATGATTAGGTGAATAAGTAAAATTAAAAATAGTTATAAATGTATATCGTAATTATTTTAAGATTTCCCGTGCTGATTACCCGGTGTTCCCGGGAATCTACCCATCCCGATGTACTTGACATAAATAAGCTGAAAGACAAAATTCGTTATTTTGAGTTATCCATAAAAGAATACCCGCCGTGTGCTGCTATGCTTGCTCGGGAATCTACTTATCTCGATCTTGTTGGCATCGATGAAAGACAAAAATGGTTATTGTGAGTTATCCTTAAAAGATAAACATATGCTATCGCGGATTTTTCTGTAGAGTTTTTTTTTTAGATACTCTATTCTGTGTACAATAATTTTTTGTATTTGTTATGGTTTAGGCAGCGTAAGCCATTTAAGCTTATAAAACGCGACATTTTTTTCACGTTTTTTTTTCACCATAGAAGGCGATTTTTAAGGATGAAGGACTTGAGCATTAAAACTCTGTTATAACCTATAACCTTTCGGGAAAATCCTGAACATTTTGCAAAAAGCCCCATGACAATCGGATGAATGGTATGGCAGCACATGCAATCTATTTATCCCGATGTCCTTGGCAAAAAATGGCTATTGTGTGTTATCTGTAAGATATAAATATAAGTTATGCTGTCGCGGACTTTTTTGTAGAGTTTTTGGAGATATTCAATTCTGTGTATTAATTGTGTATATTTGTTATAGTTTAGGCAGCGTAAGCCATTTAAGGGTAAAAAGGGACTTTTCCACGTTTTTCACTACAAAGGGTGTTTTCTAAGGGTGTAGGAGTTGAGTATCTCAACTCTCTTATAGCCTATGTTCATCCCGAGAATCTCTTGAACATTTTGCAAAAAAAAACGATCACAATCGGATCAACGGCATGGTCGCGCATAAAGTACGAACAAACAAACAATCAAACAAACATTCATTTTTATATATTAGATCATCGACCCTACTTAGGCTAAAAAGAAACTGAACTCCACGGCCTGACAGACCTATCAGACGGCTGCTGGCCTCAGATCCAATAGTAGAATAATTAAGGGAGCAAGGCATAGTAATAGGTATCCAGTGGGGTAAGCCCTGAGAAGCCTTATCATTAATATATTCTAAAAGTTATTTAGCTTAAATTCTATTTAAGATTTTAAGTTAAATTAAAACTAATAACCTTCAAAGTTATAAATAGTGAAGCTTCTTTAAGTCTTAAAAGTCTTAATAGTATGTGTTAATCAAAGAGGTAGACGATCATCCAGACAGTGTAGGTGTGGAATGTAGTCAGCATGCCAGGTCCTTCAGTCGTTATAGCTTGTCAAACCTGGAGCTGCTATTTATTGTAGCTACCGAAATTTCTCACGATGCTGGGTCGATATGATTATTCTAGAAATTATTGAATTATAAAATGAAAATAATATTTCAGTAGTAGATTTTGAGATGACCACAAACTAAAGAATTGATGAAGGGGTACGAGTCCCACATTGGCCGAAATTCCATGAGAAAATTTCTTCCCCTATGGGGACTCGGACCAGCACAAAACCCGTAGCTCTGCGCCAAGGCATCTTGCCTTAACCACTCCGCTACGACGCGGGCCCTACTTAGGCTACTAGACACAAATATTATAATTACTTTCTCATGGGCCAGTATAGAACAGGTATCCAAGTTGATAAAACCATTATAACGGCTGGGGAATAGACATGCTGACCACAATTCACTCCAATACTGGCAGGACGATCATGCACTTCTAAAATTAACACAAGAGGAAGTGAGCCCAGCAGCTGGCTGATAGCCCAAGGGCCAGAACTCAGCTTCGTGAGAAATTCGGGTAGCTACAATGAGTTGCGGTTCCAGTTTTTGATACGGGTATGAAGGCTGAGTGATCCGACATGCTGACCACATGTCACCCCTAAACTGGCTGGATGTTCGTCCACCTCTGTGTTTAACACAAGTGGTTTTGTAGCCAGCAGCCGGTTGGAAGCCGAGGTTATTGTAATCCTGTCGTGCAATGGGATACATACGATGTGTGTGTGTGCGTGAGAGAGAGAGAGAGAGAGAGAGAGAGAGAGAGAGAGAGAGAGAGAGAGAGAGAGAGAGAGAGAGAGTAAATAAATATTGATTGTATTGTATTCATAACTTGTAATCGTTTATATATATATATATATATATATATATATATTGTAATTTAGATTTAAGACTTTTCTTTTGTATTTTTTTAAACCTGGTTGAGTGGTAGACAAGGCCTTAAGGCCTTAACTCAGCCAGGTAAAATAAAGCTATTATTATTATTATTATTATTATTATTATTATTATTATTATTAAGGTGTGTGCATGTATGGATGTTATTATTGCTCTAACTAGCTCACTGATACTATCGTACCAGTAGGTCATGGCCGAAGGTTCGAGTCCCGGTGGGATCAGGATTTTTGAACTGACTCAAACCTTCTGGTGGCTCATGGTCCTGGGGTCGACTCAGCCTCCAACGGAAATGAGTACCAGACGCTTGTTCTGGGGGGAAAGGCGGGCGTCACGCAGGGCTGACAACCCGGCTGACATCAAGTGCTGATTGTCTAGAAAAAGTGGGAGTCTTAACCTCCTACTTCCCCAAGGGTTTCCTATGGCCTGTAGTGGGATCGCTTTACCTTTTGTAGGATACATTGCCAATTTAAAGTGTGTATATATATATATATATATATATATATATATATATATATATATAAGAAAAATAAGCGTTTGAATTGGATTCGCCAGATAGTGTAATGGATATCACGCTGAGGTACAGACTCAGAGATCCGGGTTCGAATCCCGTCCAGGCATTTATTTTTCTTATCATACCATATATATACAAACACACACAGACATTTAAGCGCAATTCAATTAGAATAAAGAAAATGAATCTTAAAAAGAAATAAAGCATTTGCGAGCTTCCAAATTTATCCTATGTATGTGAAGGACGATACTTCAAAATTATGACTTTTATAAGATTCATGATGTGTTCCGTTGAGGTATTAAAGAAAATGAAACTTAAAAAAAATAAAGCATTTGCGAGCTTCCAAATTTATCCTATGTATGTGAAGGACGATACTTCAAAATTATATTAATTTTGAATAATACATTCTGCAATTATATTTTCTTTTTCTCGAATGTCCAGCATTATTTCCTGTTTATATCTAGTAAACAGTGTTCTGTTTAAAAAATCTACACGTAAGCAAAATATTAATTAAATAATATTAATTAAAATTAAATTATTTTAAATTAAATTATTAATTAAATAATATTAATTAATTTTAGGGTTAATAAATTCTATCTTCAAGCCACAGTTAGTCCAAAAGCATTCAAGACTGAAAGTGTATAAAACACTAGCTCTTCCAACTCTTTTGTATGGTAGCGAAGTATGGACGTTGAAACAGAAGGATATACAGAGACTTAGATCTGCTGAAATGAGATATCTTCGGAGGACTGCAGGATACACACTACTAGATCACAAAAAAATGAAGACATCTTAGAAGAATTACACATGGAATCTTTAGAAAACAAAATTTCTGATTATAAGTCAAGATGGATATAACATGTTCATCGAATGGAAGATCACAGAATACCCAAACTAATGTTAAGATATCAACCTGCAGGAAGAAGAAGACCAGGACGTCCACTCAAAAGACTTCTGGATGGTGTTTCTCTTGAGGCCGAAACAGGTCAACAAATGGCCTAAATTCGTGAATGTACTATGATGATGATGATGATATTTTAAATTCTTTATTTAAAAATGTAAGTTATTTTATATAATAATTTGCACTACACTCCCACATGTATTAAAAGTGTTTTTTTTTTAATACATCCGTTTAGAATTGTTTCTATTTCGGTCACTCAGGAAGAAGGGAAGGAAGTAAGTATTGTATTGTCTGCCATCTGCCGGATCTGCTGTAAACTACGATCCAGTTCCGTTCCGAGATTAACGTGTTAGTTGAGTTGCGTCATTCAAGGCGCTTTAATCCGCCTTTTTTAAAAGTGAAGCAGAATCCTGCCAACGCGTATTTAACAGTATTATAATGATAAATGCTTATTTCAACGTGTTCACCACAATAGGATTATACACGTTGCTTGAACCTAAATATTTTTGCATTTACATTTTCAACGTCATAAATAATAATAATAATAATAATAATAATAATAATAATAATAATAATAATAATAAGTCCGCCGGTGTGGTCTCCAGGTATAGGTGTAGCAATGATTCCTGAGGAATGAAATTTGTAATGAGAGCTTAGATGCGAGTCCTGTACTAACCAGTTGTAGGTCTCAGCCAATAGGAAGTATGACCACACGTCATTGCTAACTCCCCCCTCGCTAGCGAATATCAAATACAGTCACTGCTAAATATTTTTAAAATCTCGCTACAAAAATTAATTAATATAGGTAATCTTTATTGTAGACTGCGATGGGCAGGACATGTGGCACGAATGGGGAATGAAATACGTGCATGGAAGCTTCTTATCCGAAAACCAGAGGGAAAACGCCCAGTTGGTAGACCAAGAATGAGGCGGGAGAATAACATTAACTATGAATTGAGGGACGTAGATTTTACAGGGAATGATTGAAAAAACATTAGCTCAGGATAGGGATGTATGGAGAGCTTATGTCCGCGCGGACATGAACCTACGGGTTCGATAGTGCCCGTGAGTTAGGACATCTTTATACGTAGAGGAAGTATATTCACTATATATATATACACACACACACACACACACTCTATATTTGGTTTATATCTCTCTGTTAATGTTTTAAATAACCACTAAATGTCACTTTAATTTAACCCATCTATAGTCTTCCCCGCGCCTTAGCCATGTGATTAAGACAAGATGTCTTGGCGCAGAGCTACGGGACTTGCGCTGGCTCGAGTCTCCATGGGGGAAGAAATGTTCTCAAGGAATTTCTGCCAGTATGCGACCGGTGCCCACCCAGCATCATGAGACATTTGGGTGGCTATAATAAGTAGCGGCTCCACGTTGAGAAGACCCGATATTCACATTGCACTATAATTTTAAGACTTCAGGCAGCAAGTGTACAAAATATTTTAATTATAGTCTACGGTTTAAAATATAAAATCAACACATCCGCGTCTCACTATAATTCTCTATGGACTGTACATGTTTTGTAAGATGAACTGTTTTGTTTGTACGCGTGGCAGGCACAGAATTCACAGCTGAGCAGTCTGGATAGGCTCTCCGATTGGATTTACGGCCAAGGACATTCTTCAAAATCCCTTGCGCGACCTATAGCGTGCTGCCTTGTCACGCAGCGGACCTGAGTTCGATCCCCGATCGGGATAAGTTTCCTAGGTGCTTTTTTCGGGGGTTTTCGTCACCTGTAAGACAAATGTTAGGAAACTTTAAGGCCCAAACGGTACCTGAATATCATCTGGCCTTCATTAACATATTAATTAAGTTTAGGATTGAGGCCTCTCCTGGCGCTTCATTGCAATCATCGTCACCTATCATATATCATCGGGGCAGCGTAACTCCGCCTTCCAGGCGCCCCAACCACAGATGTGGGTTACAATGACGCCTTACCAGGAGAGAATACCAGAATGTCGAAATGACAACGTGGTGGCATTGAATAAAATATAATAATAATAACAATAATGATAATGATAATAATAATAATAATAATAATAATAATAATAATAATAATAATAATACGATAATCACAACATTACTAAAATTAAGCGAATTTTTAAATATCACTACAAGGTTTGATTAATTGACGCAATTTTCCCTAACTTATTTTATACAAAATACAATAAAATGAACGTTCTAAAAGTTTGGAATGCAACTGGATGTTCAATAAAAACTGGATACATTTATAACTACTGTAATATATATCGTTTTCTTCACCTCATATGTAACATTCTAATTTATGAAGTATGAGATTTAGGCGTAAATCTTAGATTAAAATAAATGAATAATTTAATCTCTAAAAGTAGTTAATACAAAATGTTAACATTGCTTTGAATCTAAATATCTCTTATAAAGTTGTTTGTTGGATAGAAATACCATCTCAACAATTAAAATACTTCTTAAAACATCTTATAGATAAAGATCTAAGTAATTACTAGTAAAAACTTATTATAAACTTTTTTTCAGTGTCCCAGGTTGTCATTTCGACATTTCTGGTGTTCCCTCTAGGCATTGGCTTGATTGTAACCCACTTCTGAAGTTGGGGTGCCTAGAAGGCGGAGTTACCCCAATGATACGATGGGTGATAAATGACAATCAAACGCCTGAAGAGTTCTTAACCTAGATTTGACCTAAATTTCCAGACCATGGGCAACCACATGAATGATTTCCTTTAAGAAAATATTCCTATGGTTAGACCGGTAATCGAACCCGGGACCTCATGAACAGTAGTCAGAAACGCTGATCACTAGCCCATGAGGTTTGTCGTATTGTTATAAAAATTAAAGTAAATGTATGAAATATTATTTTATTAAGCTTCAAATAAATCTAAATAAATGTATTTTCTTCTTCTCTTCTTCTTAAAGTTAATTTGTAAGATTTTCATCCTGTTTATTTCCAAAATCACTCCTCGGAGGAAGACGTAATGGATGTGCATTTCCAAATCGTAGACCTTTTCTTAGCGTTTGTCGTATTTTGTGTCCGTCTTTTTTCCGAGGCTTGATCCTTGGGACTGCGAGCAATGTATAAGATACACCTTGAAGTGGGTTGCTAGCCCGTTTTAATGGCGGGTTTATTATTCGGGGTTTCCTCCCTGGGTCGATTGCCTTCACCCAGCTCCAGAGCTCAGCCTGCCCCGTTTTATTTCGGAGTTGTCTCTCCTAGATGGGTTGTCTTGCAGGACTAACGAACCCCATCCGCCCGTTTGTCAATCTACAAGGCAGTAGATGTAGAGCTCCGTCAGGTACACCGTACCGAAGGACTCCTTCTCCGCTGTATCTGCCGTTGAGGTCTTCACCGTAACCCTGGCAAGGGGCTCTCACAAGGTATTGGGCAAGCTGAACCAAGGTTTTTTTACGAGGTGTCACTCCTCCCCCTCACCTTTTTTTCAACCTGGCTTGGGACTGGCTATGGCGGGTTTAATTTTTTATTTTATTTTATATTGTCTAAATACAGTTGATGAAGTAAACAATACTTTAATTTGTAGTGATAGCAATTAATATCCTAATATGATCAATTGGAATAGATAAAATATGATGAATAGTAACCGACCAAAAGGAATAAAGTTTGTGTTCATGTGATTTAATAAATCTCTAAAAAAAAGTTAACATGGCATTTTTATCATTTCTTCGGTAGCATTTAGCGTGGTTAGGCTACTAGGGCTCCTCGGTCCAACCTAAATTAATCCCCTATATTGGGTTAATTAAGATGACGATGATGATAATAATAATAATAATTATAATAATAATAATAATAATAATAATAATATAATTGGTCTCGGGGTAGCGTGCTGCCTTGTCACGCAGCGGGCCCGGGTTCGATCCCCGGTCGGGACAGTTTTTCTGGGTGAGGTTTTCAGCGGGGTTTTTCCTCACTTGTAAGACAAATGTCAGGAAAACTTTAAGGCCCAAACGGTCCCCGAAATCATATGGCCATCGCAATCATCATCATTCACATTCATCTTATGTTAAGCTTAGGATTAGGGACTCTCCTGGCGCACCATTATCATCATCATCACCCATCATATCATCGGGGAAACGTAACCCCGCCTTCCAGGCGCCCCAACCTCAGAAGTGGGTTCAAGTACGCCATGCCAGGAGAGAAACCAGGAATGTCGAAAAGACAAACCTGGGTCATTTGAAAAAAAAATAATAATAATTAGAGCCCGGATTTATATGCGAAATGCATATTTCGTTTTACGCATTAAAAAGTATGCTGAAATGATTTACATGTTAAGTTGCCCCTTCACAGACAATTTTAGCGGCATTTGATAATGCATAGGAATGCATATTTTAGATTTTTAATGCATAAATGCATATTTTACTCCTAAATATGATATTAAATTATAATTTTCCCTTCAGCTAATTACTAGTAATTAATTAATTAATTATTAATATTCTTTAAATTAATAAAGTCTCTGCAACCGATTGGATATAAGCGTAACATGCATATTTACATTTGTGTAAGAGGGGAATACCCATGGGCCTTGAGAAAAAATATGTTACGGTATTGCTAAAATCGCATTTGATAAGCTTAGTGAAATATATAATAAAAATCCGGTTACAAGAGAATTTGTCAAATTAGCAAATACTTTCTAGATAGATAGATAGATAGATAGATAGATTTATTTTGCCTGGTGGAGTTAAGGCCATGTGGCATTCTCTTCCACTCACCAGAACAAACATATGTTACATATGAATACAAAAAAAAATTACAATAATAGTCATATTAAACAGGACAAACATATGTTACATATGAATACAAAAAAATTACAATAATAGTCATATTAAACAGGACAAACATATGTTACATATGAATACAAAAAAAATACAATATTAGTCATATTAAACAGGACAAACATATGTTACATATGAATACAAAAAAAATTACAATAATAGTCATATTAAACAGGACAAACATATGTTACATATGAATACAAAAAAATTACAATAATAGACATTGAACAATTAATTATCTGTCATATTGAATAATAATGAAAATAATGTCTAATAATACAATGAAACTAAATACAATTAAAATTAAATTAATGATACAATGAATAAAAAAAGGAATAACAGCTTTCTGATGATAGTGAAAAAACTGTAACCGAAGAGGAATTCGCTGAAGAAGAACTGTGGTGTATTTCACATGCACCTGTGACATCATGTGATTAGAAAGGACATTGTCGTTCTTCACTGACAGACGAAGGAGTTTCACACATGAAAACCTTTCTTATCTAGAGTATGAGCTAAGACCTGGAAACACGTGGATGTAAAACATAATAACTGATGACATGGAGTGGATGGATAGGGACGAGTAGAGAAGGAAAATAAATCTTTAGGCACAGAAAGAAGTATAAACATTGAAAATCTGTATATAAATATTATTATTATTATTATTATTATTATTATTATTATTATTATTATTATAAGTATATTTTTGTTTTTTGATTGCGGATGAGCCCATGTAGGACGTTTTCTTTGAGTCAAAATTTCTTTCATTCTTCTGCTATGAGCTTGTTTTCTCGCATCTGTCCATGTTGTTCCAGTTTTTTTCTTCGGTTTGTCCTCTTGGTCAACTTGCCACTTATTCACCTTAATTCTAAATATATCTCTGTTTGGGATATCTTCTTTAGTAATTCCTGCCAATTTTAAGTCCTTTTTGACTTCATCAGTCCACTTCATAGTATCCACTGGAGCTTTACTTCTGTTTTCGTATAATTCCATTATCCGTTTTGTAAGCCTATTTGAGTTCATTCGTTTAATATGGCCATACAATTTTAACCTTCGTTTTCTAATATAATTATGAATGTCTGTATTTATTTTTATTTCCTTTTTACTTCTGAGTCTAAATGCTTCATCTATGACTTGTGGACCAAAAACTTTTCTTATAATTTTGCATTCTTTTTTTCGCTATATTTTCGATATCTTTTATTATTATTATTATTATTATTATTATTATTATTATTATTATTATTGTTATTGAAATATTCATGCCTGAATTTTTTTTTTACTTTGCTGAAAAATTTCAGAATTAGGACTTCCTTTTAATAGCCGTGTCTACATATCATATTAAATTGTTATGGGATATAGTGCATGAGTATTAAGTATTTCATTGACAGCACATCTGTGTACTCGTGTGTGTAGCTTGTTTCTGAGGAACACTTTTTTTTTTTTTTTTTTGGTTTCCAGGCCCTCCATGGTATCTTTACCTTGTCGTGGTGGAGTGGCTTTCGTGCTTAAATGATCCTGAGAGCTATGCCGGCGGTAGCATTGCTGCCGATAGGTTTACCCATGCCGGACTGGTCGAAGGTGATAAGCCAGACGAAAAAAGTACCTTGGGCGAACGAGTGACGATCTTTCACCGTAAAAATACAACCGTCAAGAAATGCGGACATGGAGAAGACTACATAACAATGAACTACTTGGTCTTTATAGGAAGCCAGATATAATAAGAACAGTTAAGTCTCGTAGACTGCGATGGGCAGGACATGTTGCGCGTATGGGGAATGGAAGATGTGAATGGAAGCTTCTTGTAGGAAAGCCAGAGGGAAAACGCCCAGTTGGTAGACCAAGAATGAGGTGGGAGAACAACATTAACTATGATTTGAGGGAAGTAGATTATACAGGGAATGATTGGAAAACATTAGCTCAGGACAGGGATGTATGGAGAGCTTATGTCCGCGCGGCCATGAACCTACGGGTTCGATAGTGCCAGTGAGTAAGTAAGTATCTAATCACAGGAACGTATCACTGAACTTTGGAATCTTGGGTCACACTTTATAATAAGTATTCTTGAACATTGGAAGCTTGTGAGAACCGTCAATAACATTTGGTACTTCATTATCACGTTGTTGACTATCCGATCTAAAAATTCAAACTGAAATAATATAATATTGGACACACGAAAGTTTTAAAATGTATTGAACAATAGCTAATACCCGGCGTGCGCTGCTACGCCTAAATAAATTAAAATTAATGTGCTTTTATGTTTAGTTGAATAAGTAAAAGGAAAAATAATTAAAAATTTATATTTTAGATACCCCGTGCTGATTACCCGGCGTTGCCCGGGAATCTACTTATCCCGATCTTCTTGACATAAATGAGCGAAATACGAAAATTAACGTGTTTTATGTTTAGTTAAATAAGTAGAAGAGGACATTTATATCGTAATTATATTTAGATACCCCGTGCTGTTTACCCGGCGTTGTCCGCGAATCTACTCATCCCGATCTTCTTGGCATAAATGAGCTGAAAGACAAAAATTAACGTACTTCTTATGATTAGTTGAATAAGCAAAATAAAAAATAAATATAAATGTATATCGTAATTATTTTAAGATTCCCCGAGTTGATTATCCGGTGCTGCCCGGAAATCTACCTATCTCGATCTTCTTGGCATAAATGAATTAAAAGACAAAATTAGTGATTGTGAGTTATCCGTAAATGAATACCCGCCGTGTGCTGCTATGCTTGCACAGGAATCTACATATTTCTCTCGATCTTCTTGGCATCAATGAAAGACAAAAATGGTTATTGTGTTATCCGTTAGAGATAAACATATGCTGTGATGGACTTTTTTGTAGAGCTTTTTGAGATATTCAATTCTGTATACATTAATTTTGTGTATTTGTTGTTTAGGCAGCATATGCCATTTAAGTGTCCAAAGAGCTACTTTTTTCACGTTTTCCACAACAAAGGACAATTTTTAAGGGTGTAGGAGTTGAGTACCACAACTCTCTTATAGCCTATATTCATCCCGGGAATCTCCTGAACGTTTTGCTAAAAGCCCCATCACAATCGGATCAACGGTATGGTCGCGCATAAAGTACGAACAAACAAACAAACAAACATTCATTTATATATATTAGATTAAGAAATTAAGAAGAAATATATTTTACAAGACTAAAAAAGAGTGGAAGTAAATTGCCGAAGTTATTTTTTACTAAGGAACGGAAGCGATAAGCACAGTGGGAAGGAGCATATTGATTTGCTGTCTAGGCTTGCGTATAGGTTGTAATCCTCCATTAATCTTCCTCAGGATCCGATCCAAAGCTCTTGTTCGGAAGATTGCTGTTATTCTTCTTCCTCCAACCTCGTTACGTTAAATCATTTTCATAATGATCTGCTTGGAATAAATTATCTTTTTTTGTAACTAAGAATTGTAAGCTTTTTTCTAAGGCTGTTAACATTTAAAATCTAGAATCTTAATATAATTATATTAAACTTTTACTTTATTAAATACAAACTAAGAAATATAGTATTCATTTAATAATTTAGAGTACAATTACATTTGTTTTTTTAATAATAGGCTATGAATAATCTTTCATATAGTTATATACAATTTATAGGCCTGTTTCTTATTTAATTTAATCTAATGTGTGGCACTATTAAATGAACCCTTAAAAACACAAGAAAAGAAACAAAAATTAAATTTTATAAAGTAATGGCTGTTCCTGTATTAATGTATGGATCAAAATGTTGGACGATCGCTAAAAGACAAGAACAAAGTTTGGAAGCAGCTGAGATGCGATTTTTAAGATATATAGCTGGATATACCCTGCTGGATAAGAAAAGAAATGAAGATATAAGAAAGGAACTAAATCTTTTCAAACTTACAGACCGAATAATTAAATATAGGAACGACTGGAAATAACATATTGATAGAATGCCAGAAGGAAGATTTCCAAAATTATTGCTAAATTATAAACCGCACGGAAGGAGAAAAGTTGGTCGCCCACACAGAAGATGGTCTGAACAATTTTAACAATTCTAGCTTTCATGAAACCGGAACGAGCCAACAGGCTTAATCCCTGGATGATGATGATGATGATGATTCTTATTTAATTTGTTTTTCTTGGAATTATAATAGTATATTACGATGCGAAGTTGGGAAGTGGTTTTACAGAATTGAAGAAAAATGTTTAAAAACCGAGCGATAGCGTGGTTTTTAATTTCCGAGATTATGTAAAACACTTAACAAACGTGCGTTGTACATTATTTTTTGCGCAATGGTGTATTTAAAATAATAAATAATAGTAAAATAATAACATCTTTGTTGGAAATATTTGCGTTCATTATAAACAATTGACTAACGTTAACAGTGTGGCCAATGTTTATTAGTTGAAACAACAGGAGGCCTTGAGAACAATTATTGATAACATGGCCACAAGTACGTATTTATTGTTTTATATTGTTTCAAAAAAGGTTCAGTTCATTTAAAATGCAGTGATTTGTTTCATATAATGTACATTTAACACTACCTTTTGGATATCTTCTGTGTATACATTGTACGTAGTATACATAGAGGGCAATGATTTTACTTCCCGCACGTGGATGTAAATGTAATATTACAGTATAGTTATTTAGGTTGGCAACCCCGAAATGTAGGAAGTTGATCTTTCAATAATGGTCGCCATTGCTGGTAAGTACGACAAAACGCACTATCGCGCAAAAAAATGTATATTTAATTGATATATTTTATATAATTCTTGTTGTTCATTTCAATTATTTCTTAATAGTTTAAATTATTTTTATCAATACTAGTCCCACATGTCCTGCCCATTACAGTCTACGATACTTAACTGTTCTCATTATATCTGGTTTCCTATAGATATCATATAGCTCACTGTTATGCAGTCTTCTCCATTTGCCTCTCTGTTCATCTCTCTTTGGTCCAAATATTTTCGTAAGAATTTTATTCTCAAATGCTTGTAATATTTTCTCCTCCCTTAAAATGCAAGTACATGTTTCACCTCTCATGTTAATGAGACATTAATCGAATAATCAACTTTAAATATAATCTATAGGCTTAGGTCTGAGTAGTTGTTTTATTATGTTAAGTTTGTCATGTTTTCTTAAAGTTAATATTAACGATTTTCACAGTTGAAGATAATAATGAAAACGCATTTAAATTATTACATCACAGTGACACCTGCCAGAGTAGAAACTACTGAGGGAAGTTCAGGCGGAGGGTGAAGTAAGCCTTGCTTTCTATGGTCTGGGTTGTGTTATTAATATGTATGACATACTACTGATGACTTGAATACACATCAACAAATATATTCATACGTAACAATTCACATCTAGAAGGCGTATTTGTGATTTTCTTTATATATTCTCAAAAATGTTTAAACTTATAAACAAGTTTGGTTCTGTATTTTCCAGCATTGTAATAAGTTCATTAGAAATATAAGTTCAGTATATATATATATATATATATATATATATATATATATGGCATGATAAAATGTATTTATTGCGGAAATGATATGTTTAGAGAAAGAGTAAGGTAGGTTTTGGAGAGAAAAAAAGACATTATAAATCAACAAATATTGTTATATTCTGCAATTTTGGGTGCTAGTTTCATATGTGAGTTTAAAGTAAAAATGAGCATAGAAGGCTATTCTTACGGGTCATGAGGAAACAATTTAAACGTAGTCCAAGATGCAACTATTTAATACTTCCAGAAAGGTCAAGGAAAGTATATTTATTTAGTTACACGAAATAGTCATTAAAGTGTATTTTACGTTTTGTTGAACTTGTGTGTTATCTTTTGATAGCCTGTTTTGTTAGAATATAAAGTATAGGTTCTGTTTCCTAATAACTATGAACTAAAGCGCCACTAACTAACTCACTGACACTATCGAACCCGTAGGTTCATGGCCGCGCGGACATAAGCTCTCCATATATCCCTCTCCTGAGCCAAGTTTTCCAATCATCCCCTGTATATTCTACTTACCTCAAATCATGGTTAATGTTATTCTACCACCTCATTCTTGGTCTACCAACTGGGCGTTTTCCCTCTAGTTTTCCTACAAGAAGCTTCCATGCACGTCTTTCATTCCCCATTCGTGCCACATGTCCTGACCATCACAGTCTACGAGACTTAACTGTTCTCATTATAGATAAGATAGATAGATAGATAGATAAATGGAATTTATTGCCCTTTTTTCAGAAGAAAGAAAATACATATGCATTTACATTGCGCACGGGCCTGCTTGGCCGTACGTGCATTATTTTTCCATGAATAAAAAATAAAACTAATCATAATATAAACAAATGCCTACAAATACACCTGTATCAAAAACAATAACAGGCTACATATAAGTAAAATCTATGTCTACACTACATCACAATAATACATATCTACACTCATCTATATTCCGTACATTGATATTAAAAAAATGCTAGAAAACAAATTTTCATTTTATCTGGCTTCCTATAAAGATCATGTAATTCACTGTTAAGCAGTCTTCTCCATTCACCTGTCTGTTCATCACTAAAGAGCCACTGATTGTTATAATAGTAGATAAAATATACAGGGTGCATCATAAGTAAGTTAACCGAAAATGCAAATATATTATTTTCTGTAGCTTACAACATCTATTCAATAACAAACTGCCGAAATTGTTCCCTGGTTAACAAATTACCTCAAGCAGTAGTATTTGACATTATATCCTGAACGTCCCATATTAAAACTCTAGTCTCAAACAATTTGATTTTTTTTTCTTGCAACCATGTGCAGTGGTTAAATGACTTACGCCGCAACCTGTATTTCAATAAACGAATGTAAATATCAGTGCTTTAATGGTTACTATGTTAGTTTCTGTTTCTAAGGATCCCGTGTACAAATAGGAGCATGTTTAATGGATTTTCTGTGGTTTAATTCACTTACATTCTGCATGATCTCCATTATGGGCGATAGAAAAAGTGTAATTTGGGAAAGAAGAAGATATTTTCTAGAAATGGAAGTTATGTGTTCGTTTAACGAACCGTAAAGTTTGCACACAAACACATTACATAGAGCCCCTAGCAATGCGGCTACATGCCCGACAGCTAAGTGAAGCGTGTGCTCCCTCGTATAAAAAGTCTGCAATCCAAAAGATATATTGTAAAACGGGAGGAATTTTTTCGTCTTATTTTACAAATAAAAAGGCACACTTTATCATTTGGCATGAAGTTTTTTTTTCGAATTATATGACAGTACTTTTTAAACGTTAATATGAAATAAATATATCGAAATCTGGTACTTCCAAACAGGTCAATATAATCAGAAATATCTTAGCTTTGTTGGTTTTTACACGCGTTACATAGCTTGACCTTTATCTACTATATATCTTATCTATCTATCTATTCTAGCTAGCGATCGATCGTGCGATCTATCTATCTAGCGGCGAGCGAGCGAGCGAGCGAGCGAGAGAGCGAGCGAGAGCGAGCGAGCGAGCGAGCGAGCGAGCGAGCGAGCGAGCGAGCGAGCGAGCGAGGAGCGAGCGAGCGAGCGAGCGAGGAGCGAGCGAGCGAGCGAGCGAGCAGCGAGCGAGCGAGCGAGCGAGCGAAGCGAGCGAGCGAGCGAGCGAGCGAGCGAGCGAGCGAGGCGAGCGAGCGAGCTAGCGAGCGAGCGAGCGAGCGAGCGAGCGAGCGAGCGAGCGAGCGAGCGAGCTAGCTAGCGACGCGAGCGAGCGAGCGAGCGAGCGAGCGAGCGAGCGAGACGAGCGAGCGAGCGAGCGAGGCTATCGAGCGAGCGAGCGAGCGAGCGAGCGATCGAGCGAGTCTAGCGAGCGAGGAGCGATTCGATCTATCGAGTCCTATGTATCTATCGATCCTATCTATCTATGCGATCTATCTATCGATGTATCGATCTATCTAGCGATCTATCGACAGGAGCTAGTCTATCTATCTAGCTTTTTCATCTAGTCTATCGATCTATCTATCTATCTATCTAGATATCTATCTATCTATTATCTATCTATCTATCTATTCTATCTATCTATCTATCTATCTATCTAATCTATCTATCTATCTATCTATCTATCTATCTATCTATGTAAACGGAATCTGTCAACGCGATTTTCACCCACTTTAAAATCATTGGATCGACGTGAAACTTTGTATACTTGTAGAGGACCCGTGACAATATAATAATTTCATATTTATTTTCTAAAATCCTGGCCATAATCATCAGAAAATTAAAAAAAATGGTTTTTGTATCACTGTAACGGAATCTTTCAACGCGATTTTCACCCACTTAGAAACATTGGATCGACTTGAAAATTTGTATACGTGTAGAGGACCCGTGACAATACCATAATTTCATATTTTGTTTAAAAAATCCTGGCCAGAATCATCCGAAAATCAAAAAAAATGAAAACTGGTATAATAGGTTGCGGACTTGTCGAGTTTTAGTCAATCGTTGTAAGAGCTCAGTTGGTAGAGCAGTGAACTCTTAGTGGTATATAATTTCAGTAATCCATACGTCGCTGGTTGAAGTTCGGCTGGGAGGGGTTTTTTTTTATAGAAGAGTATTACTTTTAGCTCATACTACAATAGTATCGAATTTAAAGATATTTACATTTGTATCTTATTCTGTAAAAAATTAAAACTAAAAAATAAAAAATAAATAATAGTTTTAAAAAAAACTAAAAGAACATGCTTTATTAGAAAACTAAAAAATGAAAAAATAATTTTAATTTCCAGTACGCTTGGGATAAAATAAAGTGGTCAACAAAAAAATCATATCCAACACATATAGAATAAAATTAGAGTTATCAACAAAAGGAAAATAATTTTACCATCAAAAGCGGGGGGTGATTTTTATGATTTTTACATTTTCTTCTTAGAGAGCTTACTTTTACCAATATCTGTTTATTATAAAATATATTAATTGATATAGAGCACCCCCACGCTTTTGATGGTAAAATTATTTTCTTTTTGTTGATAACTCTAATTTTATTCTATATGTGTTGGAGATGATTTTTTTGTTGACCACTTTATTTTATCCCAAGCGTACTGGAAATTAAAATTATTTTTCATTTTTTAGTTTTCTAATAAAGCGTGTTCTTTTAGTTTTTTAAAACTATTATTTATTCAATTAAAGGTTTGAGATGTGAGAACTGATACAAACCATTTTCGACATTCTTGTTTTATATGGGGTTATAATGAAGCTATTGATTATTGTTATAAGAGGTCAGATCTCGTATCTTCCTACAAAACATTGCTATTATGCCTCATAAAAAATCAAGTTGTTCATTTATTGGATATACAATGTCATTAATATAATGGCGCTGGTGTCAGGGTCCCTGAAAACAAGTTTTACATCAACCAATGATTCGAAGACTTAGTTTTCTATGAAGGTCAAATTAAGGACATCGATCCTGCATCTTACTTACTTACTCACTGGCACTATCGAACCCGTAGGTTCATGGCCGCGCGGACATAAGCTCTCCATACATCCCTATCCTGAGCTAATGCTTTCCAATCATTCCCTGTATAATCTACTTTCCTCAAATCATAGTTAATGTTATTCTCCCACCTCATTCTCGGCCTACCAACTGGGCGTTTTCCCTCTGGCTTTCCTACAAGAAGCTTCCATGCAAGTATTTCATTCCCCATACGTGCAATATGTCCTGCCCATCGCAGTCTACGAGACTTAACTGTTCATATTATATCTGGCTTCCCATAAAGACCATGTAGTTCATTGTTAAGTAGTCTTCTCCATTCACCTGTCTGTTCATCTCTCTTTGGTCCAAAAATTGTCCTAAGTACTTTATTCTCAAATACCCGTAATCTCCTTTCCTCCCTTAAAGTGAGAGTCCATGTTTCGCATCCATATAATATAACTGGTAGAATAATAGTTTTATATATTTTCGGTTTAACGTTTTTTGAAAGGAGGTGGGACATCAAGAGTCTCTGCAATGCATAATAGCACGCATTTCCAGAATTGAGCCTATGTTTAATTTCTTTGTGCATCTCATTCCTATTTGTGATCATTGTTCCTAGGTATTTGAATTCAGCCACTTCCTCAAAATTTCCCTCATTTGTCATTAGCTGTCCATTTCCATTATATAATGTATTTCTACGTGTGACCATATATTTAGTTTTATTGATGTGCATCACATATATGAATACAACGATTGGGCAACATAAAACGTGGTCGACCCTTGGAAAGGTGAACGGCTTCCCAAACGGACTGCAATGAAAACGCAGTGTGTTTCACCGTACGTATAAGACCTAAACAAGTGACTCGAACCTATAATTCCTTTATAATGGCATATGGGATCATGTCGAAACGTCGGAATCAATGTCTAGAAGCCAACCTGAATCCATGATGCGAAAAACCTAATAAAACCTTCATAATCATACTAATATCCGCAAAAAATCTACAATATAACTCTCACACACACGCACACATATATATATATATATATATATATATATATATATATATATATATTCTCATTAGGCCTATTTCTTATGTTAAAATGAGTGACCACAAGCTACAATTTTGTTTTTATGTTGGCGAAAGGTTTAATTGATAAACGGTTTAAAAACTGAAATATTTCCTATTCTCTATCTTAGGGTTTTTACAGCTGTTGCCGTTTTCCCGAGCCAAACCTCAAAATCCTACGATCTTCAATGCTTAGCCCTCTTTTGCTTGAATTAATGTCTTCATGTTTTCCTTCCATGTTAACTTTGGTCTCCCTCTTTTCTTCTTTCTTGTCGGATGCCATTGATATAGTTGCTTTGGCCATCGCTCATCTTCCATTCTTAAAACAAGTCCTAACCACTTTAATTCTTTCTCCTCAATTCTTTCAATTGTGCTTTCTTCTGCTTCCATTATGTTTCTAATTTCCTTATTTGTGACATGTTCTAATTTTGACTTTCTGGCAATTCTGCGTAAATAATCAATTTCTAGAGCTATTAGTCTATTCTTGTAGTACTTGTTGATTTTCCATACCTCACTTCCATACATTGCAACAGATTCCACCAATGTTTTAGCAATATATTTTTTGTAAAGTAAAGTAAAGTGATCCCACAACAGACCCGGAGGCCCTTGGGGTAGTAGGAGGTTAAGGCTCCCACTTTTGCTAGACAATCGGCACTTTATGTCAGCCGGGTTGTCAGCCCTGCGTGACGGCCGCCTTTACCCCCAGAACACGCGTCTGGTACTAATTTCCGTTAGAGGCTGAGTCGACCCCAGGGCCATAGTGCCGCTAGAGGGTTTGGGTCAGTTTAAAAATCCTGACCCCAACGGGACTTGAACCCTCGACCCTCCGGCTTGTAGCTCAGTGCCTTAACCACTACGCTACGGCGTGTCTTTTCAAATATGCTTATCCCACCATATGGAATTTAACGATGCTATTATTTTCCTACTCAATTTAAATCTGTGTTTGTTTTATTCTCTTTGCCTATACCTTTAATATTATCCATAATTATTCTCAAATATTTAGTTTGTTTCACTTGCTTCATTTTCCATACTCATTTTATAAAGGTAAACATAGCCTATGATATTCGTCATAGCATACATACACTAACAGAGACCCAAACAAAGTTTATTTTGCAACCAATTTTCATCAATAAATTATACACATAAACTAAACTAACTACCTCACTGGCTCTATCGAACATGTAGGTTCATGGCCGCGCGGACATAAGCTCTCCATACATCCCAATCCTGAGATTTTTCCAATCATCCCCTGTATAATCTACTTCCCTTAAATCATATATAATGTTATTCTCCCACCTCATTCCTACCAGAAGCTTTCATGCACACCTTTCATTCCCCATACGTGCTACATATCCTGCCCATCGAGGCTACGAGACTTAACTGTTCTTATTATATCTGACTTCTATAGGCCTACATATCATGTAGCTCGCCATTATGTAGTTTTCTCCATTCACCTGTCTGCTCGTCTCTATTAGGCCCAAACATTTTCCTAAGAACTTTATTCTCAAATACTCGTATTCTTCTTTACTCCCTTAAAGTAAGAGTCCATGTTTCGGATCCATGTAATATAACTGGGAGAATAAATATTTTATATACTCGTATTTTAAGTTTAACAGTAAAATAACTTTAAAAATGACAGATTCACAATTAGCCCTGAAGTGTTAGAATCAGAATTATACACTGAAGTTCCGTGGTTCAGAATAAATCTGAGATAGTTTTAACAGAGGTTTCTCTAACGTTGTTACATGTGTTAATTAAAACATCGTTACTGACGGCAACCAGTGAATCACTAGTGATCAACCTGCCGGGAGTTCGATAGTACTCCATGTTTACATTACACAGGAGAGAAAATGTTTGCTGTGCCTTTTTTCTGGTGCTCTTAACCAGGTAGAACTTGTTTAGTGTGCATTTACCACTCCTATATGTGTTTACAGAGTTTTTTCAAATGTGAAGCCATTTCTACAACATCAAATACAACACAATTAACGCTATGCTACCTCTCATTTCTATTCCCTATTCTTTTTTTCCACATGTTCTTCTCCTCTTTTCATTTTTCTTTTTCAAATTCAATGAGTATGAGAGTGTGTGTGTGTGTGTATGTGTGTGTATATATATATAAATAAATGTCAAAAAAATATATATAATATCTATATATACAAGCGTTACTGCTATAAAGTAAATATTCTCTTTAAAAATTTGCTTAACTGTTATGTTAGCCGCTAGATGTCAGTTGGAACAAATTTCCGCTACCTCTTGTGTGAATTGAGAATACTACATGTATAAGAAAATTGTATGTTTGTCTTGGAATTCTTGGGTAGCTCAGTTGGTTAGAGCGCTAAAGGTACAGACTTTAGAGACTCGAGTTCAAATCCCGACTCAAGCATTCATTTTTCTTTTCATATCATATCATATCATATATATATATATATATATGAGATATGATAAGAAAAATAAATGCCTGGACGGGATTTGAACCCGGACCTCTGGATTCGTACTCCAGCGTGCTATCCATTACACCACCGGGCAAATCTAATACGACATTCATTTTTCTTATATATATATATATATATGGTGTGGAAAGCAACGGGAAGCTACCACACCTACACAATTCCTTAGTAAAGCTGCAAGCATAGCATAAATGCAGTGAAGGACCTGCCTTCGGGCAGAATTACTATGGATGGATATAGCTATTCTTCATTATTACGAGATGTAGCGAGAACTCGGTCTTCACTGGCACCTGGAAGTTACTATAACAAGTAAGCAAATTAAAGAGAATATGTTTACTTTATAGTAGTGACGCTTTATAGATGTTATAATTAATTTTTTTCAAATTGAGCAATGCAAGCTTAATATGACATAATAAGAAAAATGAATGCCGGGAGGGGATTTGAACCCGGACCTCTGGATTGGTACTCCAGCTATCCATTACACCACCGGACAAATGCCTGTCATCTAATTAGTGACGCGCATGATTGGATTAACGAGATTCCCTCTGTCCCTATATATATTTATTTATTTATTTTAAGGATTGTTTCTCTTATATACACAGGTATCCTCAACCAATTTTTTTTTCACACTTCCGATCTTGCGTATCTGCTTCTGTCATATTTCTCTTCTTCATGTTGTCTTGAATTCCCTTTATCCACGTTGGCTTTGGTCTACCACGTTTCCCTTTTCCAGGAGGTATCCATTTAAATACTTCTTTGTTTGTTATATATTTTGGTTTTTTAGCATTACGTTTTTGCTGTTGGGATTTTCACCGTAACCCTGGCTAGAGACCCTCCCAAGGTAGTATCAGCCGGATCTGCTGAACCTAGGTTTTAAACGACATTACTCCTCCTCCTCCTTTCTCATCCGGAATTGGGACCGGTAATGGTGGCGTTATATAAATATTTAGGTATAGTAGGTATAAGTACAAGAAAGCAAATTCTATATGTGAAAGTGAACACACTAAAGGCCTTAGGGATCCCTTAATATAGTAGATGGTTAGATTTTCTAGAAAATTGGCACGAGATGTCAGTCGGATTGTCAGCTCGCTTGACCGTCGCCTTTAACCCCAGAACTCGAGTCTTGTACACATCTCTGTTAGAGGCTCAGTCAAACATAGGCCCTGGTGTCGCCATGGTGACTCCTGTTTAAAATAAATAGCGCCTTAAAATTTATTTCCACAAAATTATAAAAATGAACAAATGACTTTTGAAAGTAATCTTCTGAAATGAAGTATTATTTTTCACTTAAATTTTCTCTCCTGGCCTTGCATTAAAATCTCCAAGTATACTGCTTTTTTGCTGTTTTATTTTAGTAGATTTATTTATCTTTCCAAGTTGAGTTGGTAAACCTAGCATAACTATTCAGAGACGAATAATAATAAGGATTTATATCTCCTGTAAGATAAATTACAAGAGGTCATATCGTACACCTGGATGCCTTTCCTCGAACATGCTTTCCATATACGAGGACAATTCGTACACATGCAATTCAAATCTTGTAATATAGAAGGGCAGATATTATTTGTTCAGATGACTCTTATTGCAGACTATACGTCCTATTGTATGCGCCAAGTCTACGATATGAGACCCACGAACTTAATTCCACTCTGAAAAAAATCATACTCAGAAATTTCACGCTCTCATAAATCCATCGACTTTGGTTGGGTTCGAATTCACGAACTATTAACTAAGGAGAGCTAGTAACCATTAGATCCACAACCAGAAGTGCCAAGTAATTTAACGTTTGGAAACTCTGTGCCTATTACGTCAAATCAACAGTAATTGATTTTGGTCCACCCGAGTATTTTATTTCCTCTTAATCTTTAAATTGCCTAAACTCAATTTCTCTGTCAGTCTATTTAAATATGTTGGATTGCAGTGAAAAACCAAACATAACCGCAAGTTGTTATTGCACATTATTGCATAATTTGATACAAATTTCCATTGATTAATTTATTTGTTGTGTTGTTTAAAATGAGATAAATTAAACCAACGTCTCTTACAGGAAACATGGGCAATTTAAGGATTAGCCCTGCACATCTGATGAAATGATCACTTAAGCACGTAAGATCTTTCATAGTTTATAATGCTTAGAGATATTATATAGATATTAAACAGGTAAATTTTGCATTAAGGTAAGAAATTAACCAGTGTTTTAACATTATTTAAAAGTAAACTAATATCTAAATCTGCAAAACTAAGATTATACAAAACACTAATTAGACCAATAGTAACTTATGCAAGAGAAACTTGGACTCTTAAAGAAATAATGAGACAAAAAATGTTAATTTTTTAAAGAAAGATACTCAGAAAAACGTATGGTCCAAATAAAGGAACAGACCAAACTTGAAAAATGAAAACAAATAGTGAATTAAATTGAGTGATATTGTTAAAAATCAAAATATAATAAATTATATGAGATCACTTAGGATTGGATGGTTTGGCCATCTGATAAGAATGGATCAACAGAGATTAGTTAACAAAAAACTATATAAATGGAAGTCTACAGGAACTAGAGCTGTTGGTAGGCCTGAGATGAGATGGCCGGATGATGTTTGAGAGGATTTGAAGAAGATTAAGGCACAAGATAGAAGAGTCTGGAGGAAGATTATTGAGAAGGCCAAAACATTCAATTTTGAAGTTGTAGTGCCTTAAGATGATGATTAACCTGTGTAATTCATATTTAATATTTTTAACGTGTACAGGATAAATTAATAATTTTTAAGTTAGGCCCATATTTCTTATCAGTAACTAACTCACTGCCATTGAACCCGATGGTTCTCATGGCCCGGACATAAAATCTCCATACATTCCTATACTGAGGTAATGTTTTTTCAATTATTCACAGCATAATTCGCTTCCTTCAAATCATGGTTAATGTTATTCTCCCACCTCATTCTTGGCTCTCTTCTGGTTTTCTTACAGAGTTTTCATGCCCCTCTTCCATTCCCCATTCGTCTCATATGCTGCATATCGCAGTCTACGAGACTTAAAGTCGCATATTTTCTCCTCCCTTATGATAAGAGTCATTGTTTTGTAACCATATAATATATTGGGAGGAATTACAGTTTTATATATTTTTCAATTTTGTGTTTTTTTAAATCGGGATTACAAGAGTCCTTGTAATGAATAATAGCATAAATTTATAATATTTATAACAATAATAATAATAATAACAAATGCTAAAATAGTCCTCTACTCGGGTCTCAGAGTGGGGATTACTTCAGGCAATCCATGGCAAAATATATAAAATATATAAAATTGTTATACATTGATGCGAAATGAAATCTTACTTTAATGGAGGATAAAATATGATGAGTATTTGAGTATAAAGTTCGTAGGGAATTTTTTTGGAGTAAAGAGATATGAAGAGACAGGTGAATGGAAAATACTAGGTCCCTATATAACAGTAAGGTACATGATTTTTACGGGAAACCAGATACAATATAAAGAGTTAAGTTTCGTAAAACTGCGATGGACATGACATGTGACACAAATGGCAAATGGAAGAGGGGCATGGTCTATCTGTATGAAAAATAGACGTATAGCGCTCATTAGATAGGTCAAAAATGAGATGGAAGAATTGGATAGAACATGTTGCACAAATGGGGAATGAAAGAGAACTATGTTATCTCTGTAGGAAAACCAGAGGGAAATCGCCCAATAGGTAGGCCAAGAATAAGATGGAAGAATAACACTAACCTTGTTTTGAGCGAGGTAAATAATACAGGAGTTGATTGGAATGGGATAGGGATGTACGGATAGCTTACGTCTGCGTGGTCATGGACATAACGAGTGTCAACGAGTTATTTTAATAACAATAATAATAATAATAATAATAATAATAATAATAATAATAATAATAATAATAATAATAATAATAACAATAAATATAATAACACTTTTTATTGGGGGCACGCCGTAGCGTAGTGGTTAAGGTACTGCGCTACAAGTCGGAAGGTCGAGGGTTGAAGTCCCGGTGGGGTCAGGATTTTTAAACTGACCAAAACCTTCTGGCGGCACTATGGCCCTGGGGTCGACTCAGCCTCTAACGGAAATGAGTACCAGACGCTTGTTCTGGGGTAAAGGCGGCCGTCACGCAGGGCTGACAACCCGGCTGACATCAAGTGCCGATTGTCTAGAAAAAGTGGGAGCCTTAACCTCCTACTACCCCAAGGGCCTCCCGAGGCCTGTTATGGGATCACTTTACTTTACTTTACTTACTTTTTATTAAGGATTTTCTCTACAGTAGTAGTTATCCTTTAGCCGAAATGTATTTTGCTCCGCCACAAATTCTGTTCTCAGCATCTTCTTCTTTGAGGTATCTGCTGATCACGTTTATTCTCACTTCATCCATCATCCACTGTTCCCTGGGCTCCCCCCTCCTCCTCCTGCCGTCAGGATTCCAATCCAGCATCGTTCTTGGGATTCTATTATTCTCCATCCTCTTCAGATGTCCATACCATTTCAATCTTCGTTCTTCTATTACTTCTACAATATTATGTTTAATATTCATTACTTCTCTAATCTTCTGGTTCCGAATTTTCTCCTTTCTTGATTTTCTTGATGCCCTTCGCCAAAAATCCATCTCTGTTGTCAATATTTTTTTTTGCTAGCTGTCTACCTAAACTCCAGGTCTCTGCACCATACAACAACACACTTTATACTAACTATTTAAATATCAATAATAATAATAATAATAATAATAATGCCAATTTGAAAATTAATTGATGGATAAAATATATTGATGTGGCTAAGAAACTGGACGGACATATTGGTTTGCTTGTATTGATCCGAAATAGAAGTCAGTGACCTGATCAGTGCAATTTGCATTTGAACGAAAGTTCTTTTATTAATGGTTTTCGCCAAGCTGTGCACTAACATCAGTCCGGATGTCATAGAATGAATGTCGAAAGTATGTGAGTCAGCAACCAGTCTGCGAAATTCTGCCAACATGAGTCACACCCGGCCCTGGACCTTCCACTTGTGTAAACCTCTTCGTCTTCAAGTAAGCGTGTACTTAACTCTACATGGAGATACAAGGTCTGCACTGTGTAGGATATAGAAATGTGGCCTTGAAATGTGTGGGATACTTCTCAATACTTATTTTAATTATTAAGTTTGATTGTATCAATTTCTGTCTTCAGTTATTATTTTTATGTTTTTACTTGCATTCATGCCGTTTGCCTATATTCGAATGGAGTAGATTTCCATTTTTGTTCAAATCAGTATCCTCAAAGTGATCTTCGAAAAACATTATCGTTGTGATCATTACATTTCACACAACAATCCATAGCCCGATTTTCAATATATAGGCATATATATGTGCCCACCGCTGTTGTCTCGAGGTAGGGTGTTGCCTTGTCACGCATCGGGCTCGGGTTCGATCCCCGGTCGGGACAGTTTTTCTGAGTGAGGTTTTTATCGGGTTTTTCCTCACTTGTAAGACTAATGCCAGGAAAAATTTCAGGCCCAAACGGTCCCAGAGATCATATGGCCATCATCATCATCATCCTTATCATTATCATCATCATCATCCTTCACCGGTGTGGAAAGCAACGGGAAGCTACCACACCTACAATTCCCTAGTAAAGCTGCAAAGCATAGCATGAAAATGCTATGATTGCAGTGAAAGACCTGCCCTCGGGCAGAATAATTATGGATGGATATATATATATATATATATATATATATATATATGGTATGATAAGAAAAATAAATGCCTGGACGGGATTCGAACCCGGAACTCAGAGTTCCGGGTTCCAATCCCGTCCAGGCATTTATTTTTCTTATCATACCATATTAAGCTTGCATTGCTCAATGTTAAACATTTTAATTATAACATATATATATATATATATATATATATATATTCCACCGCTGTGGTCTCGAGGTAGCGTGCTGCCTTGTTACGCAGCGGGCACGGGTTTGATTCCCGGTCGGGACAACTCCTGGGTGATGTTTTTTTTCGGGTTTTTCATCACCTGTAAAACAAATGTCAAGAAGCTTAGGCCCTACGGTCCCCGAAAATCATCCGGCCGGCATCATCATCATCATCCTTCACCGGTGTGGAAAGCAACGGGAAGCTACCACACCTATAATTCCTAGTAAAGCTGCAAAGCATAGCATGAAAATGGTATGATTGCAGTGAAATACCTGCCCTCTGGCAGAATTAGTATGGATGGACGGAGATATATATATATATTAGAAGTCCCGGCCACGCGTTGCTGTGGCTAAGGTATACGTTAAAATTTAAATTAAGTTGCTGTCTTTCAGCCAGATTACTTAAAACTAATACTTACACACGAAATCAATAATATTGAAAATAAAATAAACACTGAATTATGAAATAATCAATATTTGTAATTCAATTGAAATTCGCGGTTGCAACAAAAAGCACAGCTATCTGGATCTCCCTTTGTTAAATAATAAACCAAATACCTTACCAAATTACCTTACACCGCAATCTGTTAGAATCGTATGGAACTCACAGATAATTACACCGTCATCTGTTATAATCGTATGGAACTCACAGATAATTATAACTCATTGTTAAATAATAAACAAATAATTTGCAATAAAAATAATGCGACTATAAATTTAGTTATAAACTACCCTAAGTCCCTAGTTGGATCAAACTGCACACAGTGTGCAAAATTTTATTAAAATCGCTTCAGTAGTTTAGGATTCAATCGCGGACAAACAACGTGACACGAAATTTTTATATATTAAGAATTAGCAGGTTTCACAACATGTTGCTGCGCCCAATTAATCCACGTCATTCTCCTCCACATCTCTGCCATTTCAATCTCCATCGTCCAATCCTTGTTCCCTCATGTTGCTCGAAACACAATCAACCCACGTTGTTTTTGGCCGTCCTATTCTTCTTCTACGAAGTGGCACCCATTCTAGTACTGTATTATTCTTGGGAATATGTCTTCTTTCATTCTTTTTACATGACCATTCCATTTTTTTATAAAATCCACAATTAAAGTTTGAACATTCATATTTTGTTTAATTAGGCCGACACTATTTATTATTTGATCTCTTCTAGAAATTACTGCTGAACGCCTCCAAAAATCCATTTCTGTAGAATTGAATTTACTTATTGTTCTAGATTTTATTTCGCAGGATTATAACTGAATCAGATTGCATTTTCTCGTTGAGATTTCTAAGGGTTTTAATAAGAGAAGTTATTTTTAAACTGACAAACATTAAGCCCCCAAGATCGTGTCTTCCACTCAACCAGTGAAATAAGATACATAAATACATTTATATACTGAATTTAAATCTCGAATTATAAGCAAGCATGAAATGAAGTAATTATCAATTCTGGAAATGCAGTGGAGCTTTTAAAAATGTTGTCAATTTTTGCTTGAAGGTAATATTGAAAGGAAACTCCTGATTTCCACTGGTAGCGAATTCCTATAACGTGCAAGTGAGACTATGAAAGAGAAGAATAGTGAGATGTTCTGTTATACAGTTATTTGCTATTTCTTTTAACTGAGATTAAATGTTGATATTATTAGAGGATGAAAAGTGAATCAAACTGACAGAAGTATACGGCAAATGCCAGGAAATTAGAGACATAATTTTCCTGAAAAGTCGCCTGCCAGATAACCTATACCGTGAATAGAGCATTCGCTAAGTAATGACAACACAGTTGTATATCAGCGATCATAGTGCTGACCATTGTAATTTTGTAGTATATTGTTGAGTAGTCTTTGTTGAATAAATCTGTACTATTGAAAGTCTCGAAATAGCAATATTTTGTGAATACATTCACTGTTTCTCACATTTAGTAAGTAATACCGTCATAAAAAGAGGTTCAGTAGAATTTGTTTAGAAGGCGGAATTGGGAAGTAATCGAACATCCACCAAATTCACCAGACAGGAGCCCTTGTGACTGTAAATTATTCTCAGAGATCAAATAATTTCTACGAGGCATTCGATTTGAATCAAGAGTTGATATCCAGAAAGCTCTAGATCGATGAGTGAAACAGATATCCACGAATGGTGCTGCAGATGGAGTGCGTCGTAATCCGAGGATTTAGTAAGATATAGGCCTAGATGGATTGACATTAGCTCAGGATAGGGATGTATGGAGAGCTTATATCTGCGCGGTCAAGAACCTACGGGTTCGATTGTGCCAGTGAGTTAATTAGTTAATTAGATTAGTAGAAATTGATTCGGGTTTTTAAGACCCAAACATGGCAAGCTAATTTTTGGATCACTGTATTTTACCCATATTTACTTTATGGAATGAATGACATGCAAGGTATGGTCACATGTAGTCTGTTATAGTGTTATTGGTTCGACACACATCAAGCATTCACATACACATGGCTCAGATCTCCTTTATTTGGGCTGGGCCCAAGACTTCGAGGAGGAGCTACAACCCTCCCTTTGGCCTCATTCTGCCCTAATTTAAAAAACAGGCTCGGACTCATGAGGAATACATGAGTGTCCCCTCATTAGATGACCACAACCACATCACTAAACCCTGTGGTTAGCTAAACCAGGCTATTTTTTACTTAAAACGAGGTGAGGTGAAATGTGATATGAAATTAATGACTCGATGGAGATGAAGTGACATGATGGAGGGGGGAAGAGGAGTGGTGAGTGTTAGTGGGATGAAATTCGGGAAATGGGAGAACCCCGAGAAAATCCCCACCACCAATACCCCTCCGGACCCGCCAGGTTTCTAACATGAGATCTCATTCACGGCAGCCGCTTGTGCTACTCACGCTTCCACCGAGATGGCCATATTAAGCCATCTATTCTAGTTTCGTCTCGCGCCGTAGCCGAGTGGTTAAGGCAAGAAGCCTTGGCGCAGAGCTACGGTAGTTGCGCTGGTTCGAGCCCCTACGTTGGAAGAAACTTTCTCATTGAATTTCGGCCAGTATAGGACCGCTGCCCATCCAGCATCGTGAGGCATTTAGGTAGCTACAATAAGTAGCGACTCCAGGTTGAGAAAACCAGCTACAACGGCTGTGTGCCCGACATGCTGCACATGTAACCCCTACACTGGTTTATGATCGTCTACCTATGCGATTAACACATTTGGATGTGTGGCCAGCGACCGGCTGGTAGGCCAAGGTCCTTCTAGTTCTGTCGCGCTTGGAGTTTTTTTTATTCTAGTTTTTGTTAAACATAATATATCTATTGCGAATTTGCTTTAATATATATACTTTTTTTTCTTCTTTATGGGGATATTTAGTGTATATACGTCTCGTTATAAAAGTTTCCATTGGATTTTCTAAACTCATTATATCTGCTTAAGGGGCAATGTGCCATGGCCTTGAATGTAATCCTTGGCTATCGTTAAAAATAAGAGAACTAGATAATGGAAACAAATGCAAATGACAGAGACGAGTAAATAACACAGACATACCTGCATGTTGTTTTGTTTCATATATTTGTTTATAAGCATCTCCTGCTGTGGGCATGGACCTCCCAGTGATGAGACATGCAGCGTGTGGGCCGCGAGAGGGGCGGGACCGCGTGCTCCACATATGTAGGAGTAGCAGAAACGGGCGTTCCTCGCGTCAACACTCACAAGTCACAGCGACTCGGTCCGATGCGTACGTGTGCGTGTGACAAGTGCAGCGACTATCACGATATTGTGTCGAGTTCTTTATACTTCAAGTGTTTCAAGTTATTTTAAAGATTTTTTTAAATATTCAACAGCCCCTAATGAAGCTAACTATACAAATTCATTGTACTTATTAATATGTATAATTAAAACTATTGCAATAGTAATTAGATGGTTATACAATAATTGAATAATACTGTTTTGAGTGTATTTTCAAACTTCTTTTTAAAAATTTAGTGCTTGGTAAGGTTATGTTTAATGTCTTCATTCAAAATAATTATTATTATATATTTAAATCTTTGTACGATTTAATAAACCTACAACCAATCAAAATATATTTATGTAGTGACTAGGTAGTCAACTACAAATTTAATAATAATAATAATAATAATAATAATAATAATATTTTGAACGTATTTTTTAAACTTTATTTTAAATTAGTAAGCTGTGAGATTATTTTGTAACATCTTCCAACAGGTTATAATTAGAGATAGGCCAACATTTCATATAATTCAGTAAACTAACATTAATGAAGATATTGTTATTGATTAGGCAGTCAAACACAAACTGGATAATATATTTAGTGTATATATTTTTAAACTGTATTATAATTTAGTCCCCTAATGAAGCTAACTACACAAATTCATTGTACTTATCAATATGTATAATTAAAACTATTGCAATAGTAATTAGATAGTTGTACACTAATTGAATAATACTGTTGTGTGTGTATTTTCAAACTTATCTTTAAAACTTTTTGGTTTGGTAAGGTTATGTTTAATATCTTCATTCAAAAGATTGTTATTATTATATATTTAAATCTTCGTACAATTCAATAAACTTACAACTAATCAAAATATATTTATGTCAACTACAAATTTAATAATACTATTTTGAACGTATTTTTATACTTTATTTTAAATTAGTAAGTTGTGAGATTATTTTGTAACATCATCTTTCAACAGGCTATAATTAGAGATAGGCCAAAATTTCATACAGTTCAATAAACTAACATTAATGAAGATATTGTTATTGATTAGGCAGTCAAACACAAACTGGATAATATATTTAATGTATATATATTTTTAGTTTTTCCTCACCTGTAAGACAAATGTCAGGAAAACTATAAGGCCCGAACGGTCCCCGAAATCATATGGCCATCATCATTATCATCAACATCATCATCCTTCACCGGTCTGAAAAGCAACGGGAAGCTACACACCTACAATTCCCTAGTAAAGCTGCAAGCATAGCATGAAAATGCTATGGTTGCAGTGAAGGACCTGCCCTCGGGCAGAATTACTATGGATGGATATATTTTTAAACTGTATTACAATTTAGTTGATGCAGAGAAAATGTTTAACGTCTTGATTTAAAAAATTGCCTTTCGACTTCAGAGATAAACTTCAAATAAGTCAATTAAATACACAAATAATTTAAAATATTGCTGTTGGTGATTAGGGAGTCAAACAAAAATTGAATAATATTTTGAATGTATTTTTAATAATTGTTAAAAGTTTAGTAGATGGTTAGGTTATCTTCTATTTTTTTACAAACTCCCATTAGAATTAACTTCGTACTGTTCGATAGTCAAACAGATTGAATAATATTTTGGGTATGTTCTTAAGATTTGTTATTATAGTTGATGCTGAGATCACTTTTTATAAAATTATTAACTGATTCCCATTGTAGTTATCTTCGTACAATTAATTTTGTTTACAAATAAATATATTGCACTAATAATTATGCAGTAAAATGCAAATTTAATAATATTTTAAATGTATTGTTTTAATTTTTTTCAACCGCTTCCGATTGTGTAACTTTGATCATTCTAAGTGCAATTAATTAAACATATTACAGTAGTGATTAATTAGATAAACAGAAAATAAATTATTTTCTATTATGATATTTTTTGATGGTGTGTTTGTGATTCTATCACGATTTTGTACATACTCTTGATTGAGGGTTTTGCAATTATCTGAAAGAAATTAGATATAATTTATTGATATAATTCCATCTCAGAGTATAAATAATAACCAATTAAATAAAATATTATAAATGTAAATTCTCTACTCGTGTCGGTGCAATATGAGGTCGATATATATATATATATATATATATATATATATATATATATATATGTTTTTCCCCTAACTGAAGTCTTAAGTGGCAGTTGAGACCAAAAATATCATATATGATACCTTGCATAAAACCACCTTTAATACTCCCTTAAAAATCAATTTATTTTCGACAATTTATTTTTACACCCCAATGAACCCAATAAATGCGAAAATAAAAATTGTACCTGTGATTACAGATACATTTGATTACAGCTGATTGTTTTAAACAAATTTTAATTTGTTGACAATGACTGCAATCACAGATACATTTTTATTGTTTTAAATACCCATAATTCAATTATATTGTTCATAAAATTAAAATTTGGTACTAAACACATTTTACGCAACAAACACAAAAATAACATTGTGTAGAACATTACAAAAAAAGAAAAGTAATTTAACTGTAAATTCACTATGATTTAATCAATATAGTATATTTACTTTAAGTTTTATTTTTGTGGGAAATGTATAAATATCGTTCTCTATAGGTCTGCCTCTTCCACTTCTTCCATTAGCTTTCCAATTAAGGGTCTTTTTGGTATTCTCTCTTCTACCATTCTTATGAGGTGTCCATACCACTTCAAACGTTTTTCTTCTATTTTTCCTAATATGTTTTTTTTCAACTTGCATAATTTCCCTTACTGTGCTGTTTCTGACCTTATCCCTTCTTGAAATGTTTGTCGATCGCCTCCAAAATTCCATTTCTACTCCTAACAGCTTGTCTACTTACTGTCCAGATTTCGGACCCATATAATAAAATGTTTTGTAACAGAACTTGAAATATAGTTTTCTTCGTTCTGTGTATTATATTTCTATCCCAAAGCACTGATTTCAACATACCAATGATTATGTAAAATTGTAGACTTTCACGGCAGGTATTTTGATTCATGTATTTTATGTC